>OU015496.1:133752195-133958196 GCA_907164885.2 Dolomedes plantarius
TTCAATTTGTACTTTACTGCTTTTATTGATATAAAATTTTAACATTTAAATAACTTATGCACTTGAAATTTCGATGGGCTTCTATAATTACAAGACGAATATATTTCCTGTATACTAAAATTTGCTTATTGTAGAATGTGAAATGTAACTCTTGAATGCTCAGGATGGTTATAATAAAAGATTCTTGAAGTTATCATAAGTTTACTTATTATCAGTTTTTTAAAATAAGGATGGTTAACTTATATATCCTTAATTGATAGCTATAAAGAAAAATACCACAACAGAAAGAGAATGATTTAAGGAATTCTTATAAGGGAACTTAGTATCAGCTTTGTAATGTAAGGATGGTTAAGGTATGCATCCTCAATTGACAGCTATAAAGAAAAATACCACAACAGAAAGAGAATGATTTAAGGAATTCTTATAAGGGAACTTAGTATCAGCTTTGTAATGTAAGGATGGTTAAGGTATGCATCCTCAATTGACAGCTATAAAGAAAAATATGTCATGAAAAAAGAATAAGTTAGTCTTAAGGAATTCTTGTATCACACTCAGTATCAGATTTTTATGTAAGATTGGTTAACGTATGTATCCTTAACTGATAACTATAAATAAAAATACCTTATCAGGAAGAGGATGATTCAGTCTTAAAGAAATCTTATAAGTTTACTAGTTATCAGCTTTTTTTAAATAAGGATAGTTATCGTATATATCCTTAACTGACAACTATAAATAAAAATATCTTATCAGAGAGAGAATGATTTAGTCTTAATACATTCTTATAAGTATACTTAGTAACAACTTTTAATTATAAGTATGGTTAACGCACATATCCTTAATTAACAGCTATAAACAAAAATACTTCATCATAAAGAGAATGATTTTGTCTTATAAATATACTAATTCTTAAAAATATACTAAGTATCGTCTTTTTTATATAAGGATAGTTAGTGTATGTATCCATAATTGACAGCTATAAAGAAATATACCTCATCAGAAAGAGAATTAGTTTGTCTTAAATTCTTATAAGTATACATTGTATCAGCCCTTCAATATAAGGATGGTTGACGTATATACCCTTAATTCACAGCTGCAAAGAAAACTACCTCATCAGAAAGAGAACGATTTAGTCTTAAGAAATTCCATTTAAGGGGAAAAAATTCCCCTTGTTCTTAACAGTTTAAAACTAAATATTTATCTAAAGTAACAAGGAAATATTTCAGTGCCCCTTATCTCCTTCAGAATACCGATCTACAGACAAAAGAAGAAAAAAGGGTGCTCTATCAGCTACGACTACATTCCACTTATTTTTTTTTTTTTAGCCTTAGATAAAGCGCTTTACTCCTTACATTAACTAGCAATTTGATGATTAACCAAGTGTAATTTAGATAACCCCCAACACTTAGCATGTAGGACTGAAAGCTAATGAAGATTAGCATTATCGAGAAAACTGAAGATGACGCTAAATTTCCCCTTGAGCAAGAAAATTTTATTCGTGTGACTAGAAGGTCTCAAATAAACATCCGTGAATTGATTTCTAATCTAAACTGTGAAAACTATTAACTTGTATACTTAGTTTTTGGTTGTATTTTTGCTCATATTTAGCAATTTAAGTAACAATAGCATTTGAATTTTTCTTCAAAACTCCGCATTGATTATGAAAACTCATTGCGGAATATAGCGTAATTTTAAATTAGCGATACATAGGTATATATCAGGAGTGGCCATATTGCATATCTGTGTAACTTTCTTTACAGCACATTTAATAACCATTTTTGTAGCTCATGGTTCCAGAACCAGTTTTTTACTTATTTTACCAAACTGTTCTGTTGATTGTTCCCTGAATTAATTTTTTTTTAAATTTCACACTGTTTTTTCTAGCTGTAATGAACGTTTAAGTGAATAGCTACAGAATGCAACCACTCAGTATATTCAAGGTTTGAATAATTCAGTAAAATATTTTTTAAATAATTATTAAAGATTAAAATTATTTATGAATTTAGAAATATTAATTATTCTAACAATTAGAGAATGATATATTAAATAAAAATATTACAGACAACTCCTATTAAAATTTATTTGCACGGAATATAGCCTTTTTCAGAAACCTAAAAGTTACTTGACATACCATTTTTCCCAGTTTTTTTTATAAAAATGACATTAAAAAAGTCCACAAGGGACATTCAACCTCATTTTTCTTTTAATTTCAATATTTTACTCTATATATAAAATGAGAATAATTAATATTCTATTTTAATAATTTGATTACACTTAGAATTTTCAAATAAGTATTTCATAGAAGTTTAAGACATATTTTTCAAAATATTCTTCAAAAATTCTAGCATTTTTCAAAATGCTTGATGCACATAAATTTTCTTCTGATTTCTTATAAATTTCTCAGGATTGTTATTTGAAGTGTTGGACACAAAACTGTGCATCATTCTTTGAAACCACAACTATTTTTTTTCAAATTTGCAAACCATAATATAAAGTAAAAAAAAAAAGCAAAAACTTAAAAGAATTACAGACAGATTAAAAATATGGCCTATGATTCATTCAAAAAGGTTTAAATGCACAGATATATTTTATGTATGGTTGACTTATATTAAAAACAAATAGTTTTTATAATGATATGGGATGCGCGTTGAGCATTTTGAAAAATGCTAGTATTTTCGAAAATTATTTTTTTTGAAAAACCTGCACTATTTTGCCAAAAAAAAACATTAATTTGAATACTAGAGATCTTCAGTGTAGAAAAAATTATATTAATTACTCTCATTAGTGCCGTTTACATGTTCCAAAAATCCGGGTCAAAGCAGGGTCGTTTCTTGCTTTTTTCCTACGATAGGGAAAAATGTAGGGTGGATTTTCGACCCTGCTTCGAACTAGGATAAAACCCACTAATTACCCATGATGCATTTCGAAGCAAGAAGCTAGTAGTAAACAAAAATGGAGGATTTGAACATGTGTGAATCCATGAAAATGCAGCCAAATGATCGATGGAAGGATCTGGAACCCCTTAACAATCGCAGAATTTTCAAGAAAACAGTAGAAAAGTGCCTATTTTTTCCGGAGGATTTCATTTATTTCTTTATCTGCCCATCTAGTTTTTAAAAAAAACCATCCCCAATTACATTATAAATAGAATGGTACTGCCATCTGGTATGTAAAATAAGAAATAAAATTTCATTTCAATAAAATTTCAATAACATTTTCATTTAAAGTGTTATGGTAAAATTAATAAATTTAATAAGTATAATCAATAATTAATCATAACATTAAAATTTATTTATAAATTAATTAAATTTAGAATTCCCAGATAAAAATTGATTTGTATCTATTTATGATATTTTTATTTATACATGTCTAAAAATTACTGAAACAAAATTGAAATCAAAATTACATTTTGATTTTATAAAAGGATTTATTAAAACAATAAGTATCTTACAATTAATCTTATAATTTAAAAAAATGCACCCATCGATTGGAAAATTTTCTTTCCAGTCTTTATTACTCCAGGAATTTAAAACAATTTCTTCCCACCAAACAGAGCTTCGTAATTTTTCCCACATTCTTTGTTGTGGAAAAACTAAATTTTGCGATGAAGCCACAGATCGTACGATTATATCTAATATCCGCATCAATCTTCTAGTTCTTATATTCCTTTTTTCCTATGTATTTTCTAAATTTATTTTTAAAAACAACAGAAAAAAATTGTAAACGTTCTATGATTATCAACAGCGACTGACATTAGCTGCATTTAAATAACAAATAGACGCAGACGTAATTGTGTTTTAGAAGAGGAGTACATTGGTCGTGTCGACTTTATCTCCTGTAAGCAAGATAAATATAATCAAGGTGGGAGTGCTCAGTAGTTAAAATTTTAAGTAATGAATTAAAATATTAAGGTAAGAATAACGCGTGTAAAAGAAAAAAAAATTAACACTAAAGTTAAATTGAAACAAAAAAGTTAATTTTAACAGAAAAAATATAGAGTTACAAGTTAAGAAAATTTAGAAGAAAAATTAGTTAAGACTAATGATCCACGGAAAACAAAAAAGTAATAATGTTAAGAGGCCCAGAAAAGCAGATATCATAAGAATTTAAATTTTAAAATTTTTTTGGATTTTTAAAGTTTTATGAATTTTGTTTGTTGTTATTTTTAAAATTTAAGAATACGAAGTCAAAAGAACAGCAATTCGAAAAAAAAAAGGCCTTCCCCAGGACCATACACTTCGTAACGAGATAAATGCGGAGTTCGAAGGTGGAAAGCTAAAAATAGCAAGACAGTGAATTTGGAAAAGTACGACACCGGCTGGGATCGAACCCATAACGTGATTTACAAGGAATGATGGTGTATGAGGATCACTTCCGCCGAATCAAGTGATGGCCTTTACTTCCGGTAAGACGGGTAAAAGCAGGGTGAAAATGTGGTCCCGTGTAAACGGACTTCGAAGGTTTTCCCTGTTAGCGGGTAAATCCCGGGTATTATTGTTGTCCATGTAAACGCAGTTATTCTGTATGTAGAGATAAAAATTTAAAACTACAAAATATCGAGGTCCCTTGTTACCTTAAAACGAGATCTAATGAATCCTCTAGGAAAAACCGTGGGGTACTCAGTGTAAACATTCTTCATTTGTTCCTTACTCCCTGCGTTTTACCGCAAAACCATGTTTTAGACTTTAGACTGGCCAGAACTGTATCCGAGCACATCATTTTCGAATTCGTCTGGCTGATTCGCCCGAGTGCCTTTAGGGTCCTTCTATGACTGCGTAACGTCTTGACGGATGACCTGAACTTTTGAATTTTAAGTCCCTTGTCTTGAAGTATTGAAAAACCCAGGGTCTAATGGCCTAATGACTGGCATTTGGAAAATAAAATTGCTATAGTAAATTAAATATAATCTTTTACTTATTTATGGATCTTCTGAGTATGTTGACTTTCCCAAATGTCTGTTAAAACTATTTATCTTGGCCAAACCCGATACATATATATATATATAATGAAAAATGTTATATTAAATGGGTTACCCAGAAGCTTTTAATGAAACATTTACTACGTTTCAGTAATTTTTTCCCGACGAGTTACATCATTTCGATGAAACTTATGAAATGTGTATAACAGACATACATATCGGCATAGAATTCATAATGAAAAATATTTTTTTAAATATCGGTTTAAATAATTTACTATATAAATGAGCCGTATTTTGCACTTGAAATATCTTCTGAGGGGGAGTAAATACACATATTTTGTAAAAATCATGGTTAAATGAGGATATTAATTGTAGTCTGCAAATAAATTCATCTACCAGATGCTCAAGGGGATTAAGATACTAATGGCATACAGGCAAATACATCCGAAAATACGATTAATGAATCTTCTCGAACCATTTGCATAGGCCTTTATAAATGTGATACACAACATTTACAGGGATTAGGTACCCATGGGTATATATATATATATATATATACCCATGTATATAATATATATATATACAGTATGCCCACTAAAATCGCTTCCCACCCTCTAAATTTCTGAACGGCTTCTCCTATATTCATAAAAGTGGTGTCTAGATATAGTAAAGTAGCCATGCGCTACTGAATGAAACCACCTACCGCGCCACCTGGTGGAAAACTGCGGAGTTAGCATTCCTATTTCAAAAACGGAACGAGCTAGGGAAAAAAAGTGATTTACAAAGTTATAGAAAATCATCGATATAGTACGAAAAGATACCTTGTGGACATTAATGAGAAGACTACAACGGTTAAAACGCACATTTGTTTTTTCGTGATTTCCTACACTGTGACGTGACAAAAAGATCTGAGAAAGAAAAAAAGCAACTAATTTTAACAATATACCTTTATTTGGGATGTCCAAACTTCGCACCGTCAGCTGCAACACACATTTGGATCCTCCTTTGAATCTCACGTAGCACACGTTGGAACATAGAGCGTGACACGTTGGCACAAGCGTCCGTAATGCGTCGTTTAAGGTCCTGCAATGTTTGTGGAGGGGTCGCATACACCTGCTGTTTCAGGTATTCCTACAGGAAAAAGTCCAGTGGAGTCAGATCAGGCGAACGTGGAGGCCACTCTTCGAAACCGCCATACGCAATTATTTGGTTCCCGAATTCCTTGACGAGGTACTGCTTTACTGGAGATCTCAGCTTTGGAATACTCAGCCATGACCACGAGCATCAACATACTACAACCCCAAGAAGGTGTCTCTTTTATAGCTGTCTCAGGTGAACAGACGTGACGTTTCTTACGTATTTGTATACTGCAAAAATTTCGAACCCCAAGCGCAAGTTGCGTTGAGTTGATGCGACACTATTTTACACGATCTACGTATTGTCTACTCTGTCGTATTGTCTACTATTGTCTTTATAAAGACAATAGTACAAGGATGAAACCCTCGAGGTTTGAACCTCGGTTCTTTTGATTGGGGATCAAAAGCGATAGACCACTGTGCACATTGCGGTGTCGTGTTTTGCCCGAAAGATAATCATTTTTCCTTTCGTTCAAGTTTCGTAACGTCACAGTGTAGGAAATCACGAAAAAACAAATGCGCATTTTAACCGTTCTATTCTTCGCATTAATGTCCACAAGGTATGTTTTCGTACTAAATCGACAATTTTCTACAACTTTGCAAATCACTTTTTTTCCCTATCTCGTTCCGTTTTCGAGATAGGAATGCTAACTCTGCAGTTTTCCACCAGGTGGCGAGGAAGGTGGTTTCATTCAGTAGCGCATGGCTACTTTATATACATATTATATATATATATATATATATATATATATATATATATATATATATATATATATATATATATATATATACAGGGCTAGATTTGAGGCAGAACGCGCCGGAACGGCGTTCCGGTACCTCCCTTTAGGAAAAAAAATTACGATAGTTAAAAACATTTATTTAATCACAGATTACTCTGTTGTTAGAGAGTAAGCCTGACCTACTATTCTTTACACTTCCACGTCGAACCATTCGCACGTCGTAACGATCGATTATGATGTGAAGCTAGGGTAGTTTGTTGAGCGTTATTATTGAGTACAGCGAACTGCGGCTATTTCACTGAAGCGGTTGGTTTCGTGGCTTGACGTTGGCCGGCTGACGGGACGGTACTCTGACTCATTTTTGCGGAATGCACTGACTTTTCGCGGGTTTGCAAATGAGGTATTGATTAGCCCCGACTGCTCATTTCGAGAATAGATCTCCCCGAGGCAGCTACCCTTCTTCCATGTTGTGTTGCTAAGGTTAGTTGTGTTTGAGCAGTGTCAAGTCTGTGTGAGTGCGATAGATTGTGAAGTGAAATGAGCAAAAAACTAACCGATTTTTTCTCACTTTCGGGTGGCAGTAAAAGACTCAAGCACAGCATTAGTTGTGACGATACTAGTGATGACAAAGTGGTTAGTGACAATGACGGCGAAATGAAAAGCTTAAGTTCGCAACTGTCCTCTAACACTGCAAGCGAAACAATGGCTTCTGAAATGCTCTGCAATGTAGAATACCCTAAAGAAATTTATACCCCTGTTGAGTGCGACAAGGTATTGCCAGATTACTGGACTAACTCGCAAAAAAAATAAGTTTTACCAAAAATATGACTGGTTGTTTGTTAAAGTTTAACGTTAGGATGCAGTCCTTGTGAAAAGGTTGGGGTTTTATCTGTCCATAAGAAAACAGGTATGAAAATTTCAAAAGCGTGGGCAAGTGGTGAGATAAGTAGCTACGGTGACACTAAAGAAAAAAAGCAAAGTTCGTTAAGGAAAAAAATGTATGAACACAAAGAAAGTGCTGGTCGTAGAGCAGCTTTCAAAATTTTATGTGAAGGCAAAAATGAATTATTGGAGAAAGTTGTTTTGAAACAGCGTGTTCACGAAAAACAAGCTACTGAAAATATATTTCGTACTGCATATAAGATTGTTAAAGAAAATAAGTCCTTTCACAATTTTGAAACAGAAATTGATTTGCAAGAACTTAATGGGGTTGACATGGGTCGCATTTTATATTCATACAAAGCCTTTACTAACATTGCTTTGCACATAAGTAAAGAAATGATGAAAACATCTGTTAATAAAATAATGAAGAATGACACGAAAATTGGCCTGATAATTGATGAGTCAACTTCCCTTAGTAACAAGTCAAGTTTGATTGTTTACGTTCGTTGTTCTTTGCCTAAAACTGGTATGTGTGGTTCTACCAACGTCTTTTTAGATTTAGTAGAACTTGATGGTTTTACTGCTAAGGGGGTATTTGACTCTTTGATTAACTGTCTTCACTCTAATGGAATAACTGACACGTTTTTAGGTTAAAAACTTAACAAGCTTAACATGTGACGGCGCTGCTACTATGATTGGTAAAAACAAAGGTGTTGGAGCATTATTTTGTGTAAAATTCCCTTCTGTTATTTTTTGGCACTGTACTAACCACAGGCTTGAGCTTCCAGTTTCTGATGTAGTTCAGACACTGAAAGCTCCTCTCCGCTCCTCTGATCCTCTCCGTCAGTTTCAGGAGTTGATAGATTTAAATCCTTCACCGACAAACTGTATGTTGTGTATCATGCTTCACCAAATAACAGCAGGGAACTGCGAACCTGTGCAAGTTTACTAGAGACAGAAAATTTAAAAATCGGAAGAGATTTGAGTACATGTTGGGTTGCGTCTAGTTTCAGATCTTTGTAAGCCGTTTGGAGGTTTTATGAAGCACTAGTACATCACTTTAAAGAAGCTTCAAATGACCCAACCAAAGACAGAAAAGAAAAAAGTACGTTTGAAGGCCTCCTCAAAAAGATTACTGAAACTAATTTCATTTTAGACCTGGGATTGATGGCTGATGCATTGCAAGAGCTCTCAGAGTTAAGTGAAGCTTTGGAACATCGCAACGTTGACCTAATCTATGCTAACAAAAAGTTAAAAATTACAGCTTCTTTGTTTGAGGAAAGAAAATCAGTTCCAGGATTTTACGCATCGATGGCTGAAGAAGCAGTAAACAACTTTTTTTTTTCGGAGTACCTCTCCACGAAAAAGAAGGTAGGAAAAAGCAGCCAGCCTTTGAACTCCGAAAAGTTTTACGAGGTACTTAAAAAGTCTATTGAAATTAGATTGCTCAGTGAAAAAGACTTATAGCTTGCTGACACCATCAAAGTAATGGATGAAAAAAACTGGCCACAAAATGCCCCAATAACGTTTGGGGAAAATGAATTGCGGAAACTTGCCTCCAAGTTCAAACTTAATAAAAGGCAACTAATTACAGGATTCCGAGAGTATCTCCACTTCAGAGTGTTCCCGGAAAGTCTCAACCCGCGGAAAGAGTCGATCAATTTGATAGCCATATCGTCGAGTGAATGTGAAAGAGGTTTCTCACAGATGAACCTCATTATCACACCATTGAGATATCACTGAATATTGCAACAGTTTCTGGCCTGTTGTTTGTAGAGATCAATGGACCTCCTCTTCGGCTCTTTAATCTAACTAAGTATGTTGACTCTTGGCTTGTGTCTGGACACCATTCAGCATTAGCCGTCAAGAGTAAGGAGATTGTTAAGAGACAAAACGTATGATGAAAACATGTTGAAGTTTTGGACAACCATTTAGGATGGGCACAAAACTTAAACAATCATGAAACTGTGCTTTTTTACTGCTTTTATTACTTTTCTACAACAGCTTTTTGTACTTGTATTCGTCTTCTTCTTCACAAGCACAAACACAACAACCTCTTATAGGCCCTGGCTGCCTCAACCACGCGCTCCTTCCAGCGTCTTCTGCGACGACTCCTCTCCAATTTTTAATCTTCAAAGTTTTTAAGTATTTTTCAATATCATTTAACCATCTAGTCGGTAGTCTACCTCTAGCTTGGGATCCCTCAGGTTTTTTAAATGTCAAGATCATAGAGGGATTATCTTCCGAGCTTCTCCAAACATGGCCAAGCCATCTTAATCTATTACTACGGAAGACTTGTGTCATTTGTGCTTGCCTATAAAGCCTGTACAGTTCAAAATTATATCTGGTTCTCCAACGTTTCTTCCTGCACTGGGCGAAAGATAGCCCTGAGGATTTTACTCTTAAGCATGTCCAGTGAGCGCTGCGTGTCTATGCTCAAGGTCTATGTTTCACTTGCGTAATGTAAGACAGGTAGTATTAGTGTCTTATAAATTCTTAATTTAGTTTTGCGAGATTAGATCTCAATTGTCTTGTCAGCCCAAAGAAGCATTTATTAGCCATTTTGATTCTGGTATCCATTTCTGTTTTAGTTTATTTTTATCATTAATTATAGTGCCAAGGTATTTAAATTCATCAACTTTTTATGTAATTGTCTTACAAAATAAAATTTGGAATTCAATAAAATGTTCAAGTTTTTGTATAACCAACGATTTTTTTTTTTTTCAGGCCAATAATTTGGAATACACCCTCCCCCCCCCACACACACACACACCAGAAGGTTACCGTTCCGGCACCTCTATTTCTAGAAATCTAGCACTGTATATATATATATATATATATATATATATATATGTAATAAATTAAATATTAGGCCCTCCATTCTATCAGTTAAATTCCCTTTCCTAAATCCAATCCCCAGTAACATTACTTTAGCGCTTTAAAAACCCATAGCAACAGGACTTCCCATAAAATAGCAAACGTTGCATTTCTACACGTGTATACGTCCCGAGAAAGGCGTGAGTTCGCATTGCCAGCCCGAAATTCCGCTGACATTTCAAAACAACAGCCACATGTACCTCGCTTCTAGCGCGTAATGTTGAAAGGTGATGTTACACTTCGCTCCGAGCATCTGAAATGAAAGGACGTATGTTACTATCGCTCCTAATAAAATGATTCGACCCGACTGCTTCAAAATTTAAATTCTTTCAGGCTGAGTCTAGCTCCAGCCATGTAAATTTGAGCTAGTTTTCCTTTTCAGGTTGCATTTTAAGAACGAGATGTAATGATTATATTACATAGAGCCGAAAGCGATTCTTCATGTGCGTATCAACGTCAACGGACTTCGAATCCATTGCCTTGGACTATGTGTGTGCGCGTGAAATACCGACCTTGAGAGAAGCGCAATAGGAGTTCGCCACTTGAAAATGAAATGACCTAGTTTTGATTTCCCTTTTCGAAAATGACATCGAAAGATTTAAATAAAAAATTGGCTGATCATCGTGACTCTGACCAACCTGAAGAAAAACAAGGGGATAATTCTGGAGTTTACGACAAACAATTATTGGAAAACAGTGCTATATCTTTACCAAATCAATTAAGTAATCTTCCGAAATTCATTCCTTGTGGAATGGTCAAAATTAATAACTGGTTGAAATTCTTCGAGAAAAAGACTATTGAATTGACGGAAGAAGAAAAACTACAAATATTTCCGGATTTTCTATCGGACGAGGCTTTGGAATTTTACATCGAAAACCTAATAGAATCACAAAAGTGGGATGAAGTTAAAATAAAAATCAGTGACTATTTCTCAGAAGAAAAACAGTTTTCATTCGAAGATTTCAGCAGGTTGAGCCTTTCTGGAAGTCAAAATATAAATGATTATTTTAAAAAGAAAATTAATATCGGTAAAGCATTAAAACTTGAAGAAGAAATTATAATTCAAGGTCTCACGGACGGATTGCCGACAAGATACAGGGATTTATTTTTAATAAGTAACGTTGGTACAACTACTGAGTGGATTTCGCTTGCGAGGAAAATGATCAACAGCTACGAAGATAGGAGGAAAGATCACCATAATAGAGACATGCATAATCAACAGTCCGGTTTTCGCAGACCGTTCGATCGGCGAGATGACTATGACAGATTCCCACAACACGAGTCACCTAGATTCCGGCACCAACAACCGCGACCATGGCATAGATGGCCCCAGAATTTTCGAGAAGAGGAACGTCCTAGGACTCGGTTCCAGTCTCCACAACATGCAAACAACTATAACAGCAACATGACAGAACAGCGACAATGACGGATGTTCACCGTACACCTAAAAATCGGTACTGAACTGATTATCGGCCTGATAGATACAGGTAGCACCATTAACATTATTTCTCGAACTGTATATGATAAAATTAAATATTATGTGAAAATTCTTCCATCGGACAATTCACAGGTCAGTACCCTCTCAGGTAGAATAAAAACTGATAAAATAATTTCTACAAAGTGTCGAATCGGTAAGTTGAACAGATTTGTTAATTCTTATGTTATTGAAACAAATTTAAAGTATGCACTTTTATCGTCGGAAATTATTAATCTGTTTAAAATTAATTTGGATTTTAAAAATTTTTGTGTTTACCAAGGAAAAAATAATATTTCATCTACTTTGTCTTTGGAAAATGTTACTAATAATTGCTATATATTTTTAACATATGATAATCCTAATGTGCCACATACTTGTTCTCATAATACTATAAATCTTGATACTAAATATAATAGAAATTGTGGTACTCGTTTTTATCAAATTGAAAATGAAAATAATGTTGCTGATGATGAAAGTGTTCAATTGAACAAAATATTGAATGAGTATAATAATATTTTCGCGAAAAATAAATATGATGTTGGATGTATACGTCTTGAACCACAAAGAGTAATTTTGAACTCTGAACTACCAATTTCCCTTCGTCCATACAGGGCGTCCCCAAAAGATAATGCCGAAATTAAGAAACAAATAGACGAGCTTTTAGCTGCAGGTTTAATAAAAACATCTCATTCACCCTATGCTTCCCCAATTACTTTGGCTTACAAGAAAGATGAAAATTCAAAATCCAGAATGTGTATCGATTACCGAAAACTAAATAGTATTACAAAAGCGGACTCGGAACTAATTCCCCGAATCGACGCAGTTTTAGATCAACTAACCAATGCTAAGATTTTCTCCACCCTTGATCTCGCGAGTGGCTACTGGCATATTAAACTAAATGAAAAAGATACCGAAAAATTAGCTTTCACCTCAAACTTTGGCTTATATGAATGGAAAAGATTACCTCATCAACTTTTCTACAACAGCTTTTTGTACTTGTATTCGTCTTCTTCTTCACAAGCACAAACACAACAACCTCTTATAGGCCCTGGCTGCCTCAACCACGCGCTCCTTCCAGCGTCTTCTGCGACGACTCCTCTCCAATTTTTAATCTTCAAAGTTTTTAAGTATTTTTCAATATCATTTAACCATCTAGTCGGTAGTCTACCTCTAGCTTGGGATCCCTCAGGTTTTTTAAATGTCAAGATCATAGAGGGATTATCTTCCGAGCTTCTCCAAACATGGCCAAGCCATCTTAATCTATTACTACGGAAGACTTGTGTCATTTGTGCTTGCCTATAAAGCCTGTACAGTTCAAAATTATATCTGGTTCTCCAACGTTTCTTCCTGCACTGGGCGAAAGATAGCCCTGAGGATTTTACTCTTAAGCATGTCCAGTGAGCGCTGCGTGTCTATGCTCAAGGTCTATGTTTCACTTGCGTAATGTAAGACAGGTAGTATTAGTGTCTTATAAATTCTTAATTTAGTTTTGCGAGATTAGATCTCAATTGTCTTGTCAGCCCAAAGAAGCATTTATTAGCCATTTTGATTCTGGTATCCATTTCTGTTTTAGTTTATTTTTATCATTAATTATAGTGCCAAGGTATTTAAATTCATCAACTTTTTATGTAATTGTCTTACAAAATAAAATTTGGAATTCAATAAAATGTTCAAGTTTTTGTATAACCAACGATTTTTTTTTTTTTCAGGCCAATAATTTGGAATACACCCTCCCCCCCCCCACACACACACACACCAGAAGGTTACCGTTCCGGCACCTCTATTTCTAGAAATCTAGCACTGTATATATATATATATATATATATATATATATATGTAATAAATTAAATATTAGGCCCTCCATTCTATCAGTTAAATTCCCTTTCCTAAATCCAATCCCCAGTAACATTACTTTAGCGCTTTAAAAACCCATAGCAACAGGACTTCCCATAAAATAGCAAACGTTGCATTTCTACACGTGTATACGTCCCGAGAAAGGCGTGAGTTCGCATTGCCAGCCCGAAATTCCGCTGACATTTCAAAACAACAGCCACATGTACCTCGCTTCTAGCGCGTAATGTTGAAAGGTGATGTTACACTTCGCTCCGAGCATCTGAAATGAAAGGACGTATGTTACTATCGCTCCTAATAAAATGATTCGACCCGACTGCTTCAAAATTTAAATTCTTTCAGGCTGAGTCTAGCTCCAGCCATGTAAATTTGAGCTAGTTTTCCTTTTCAGGTTGCATTTTAAGAACGAGATGTAATGATTATATTACATAGAGCCGAAAGCGATTCTTCATGTGCGTATCAACGTCAACGGACTTCGAATCCATTGCCTTGGACTATGTGTGTGCGCGTGAAATACCGACCTTGAGAGAAGCGCAATAGGAGTTCGCCACTTGAAAATGAAATGACCTAGTTTTGATTTCCCTTTTCGAAAATGACATCGAAAGATTTAAATAAAAAATTGGCTGATCATCGTGACTCTGACCAACCTGAAGAAAAACAAGGGGATAATTCTGGAGTTTACGACAAACAATTATTGGAAAACAGTGCTATATCTTTACCAAATCAATTAAGTAATCTTCCGAAATTCATTCCTTGTGGAATGGTCAAAATTAATAACTGGTTGAAATTCTTCGAGAAAAAGACTATTGAATTGACGGAAGAAGAAAAACTACAAATATTTCCGGATTTTCTATCGGACGAGGCTTTGGAATTTTACATCGAAAACCTAATAGAATCACAAAAGTGGGATGAAGTTAAAATAAAAATCAGTGACTATTTCTCAGAAGAAAAACAGTTTTCATTCGAAGATTTCAGCAGGTTGAGCCTTTCTGGAAGTCAAAATATAAATGATTATTTTAAAAAGAAAATTAATATCGGTAAAGCATTAAAACTTGAAGAAGAAATTATAATTCAAGGTCTCACGGACGGATTGCCGACAAGATACAGGGATTTATTTTTAATAAGTAACGTTGGTACAACTACTGAGTGGATTTCGCTTGCGAGGAAAATGATCAACAGCTACGAAGATAGGAGGAAAGATCACCATAATAGAGACATGCATAATCAACAGTCCGGTTTTCGCAGACCGTTCGATCGGCGAGATGACTATGACAGATTCCCACAACACGAGTCACCTAGATTCCGGCACCAACAACCGCGACCATGGCATAGATGGCCCCAGAATTTTCGAGAAGAGGAACGTCCTAGGACTCGGTTCCAGTCTCCACAACATGCAAACAACTATAACAGCAACATGACAGAACAGCGACAATGACGGATGTTCACCGTACACCTAAAAATCGGTACTGAACTGATTATCGGCCTGATAGATACAGGTAGCACCATTAACATTATTTCTCGAACTGTATATGATAAAATTAAATATTATGTGAAAATTCTTCCATCGGACAATTCACAGGTCAGTACCCTCTCAGGTAGAATAAAAACTGATAAAATAATTTCTACAAAGTGTCGAATCGGTAAGTTGAACAGATTTGTTAATTCTTATGTTATTGAAACAAATTTAAAGTATGCACTTTTATCGTCGGAAATTATTAATCTGTTTAAAATTAATTTGGATTTTAAAAATTTTTGTGTTTACCAAGGAAAAAATAATATTTCATCTACTTTGTCTTTGGAAAATGTTACTAATAATTGCTATATATTTTTAACATATGATAATCCTAATGTGCCACATACTTGTTCTCATAATACTATAAATCTTGATACTAAATATAATAGAAATTGTGGTACTCGTTTTTATCAAATTGAAAATGAAAATAATGTTGCTGATGATGAAAGTGTTCAATTGAACAAAATATTGAATGAGTATAATAATATTTTCGCGAAAAATAAATATGATGTTGGATGTATACGTCTTGAACCACAAAGAGTAATTTTGAACTCTGAACTACCAATTTCCCTTCGTCCATACAGGGCGTCCCCAAAAGATAATGCCGAAATTAAGAAACAAATAGACGAGCTTTTAGCTGCAGGTTTAATAAAAACATCTCATTCACCCTATGCTTCCCCAATTACTTTGGCTTACAAGAAAGATGAAAATTCAAAATCCAGAATGTGTATCGATTACCGAAAACTAAATAGTATTACAAAAGCGGACTCGGAACTAATTCCCCGAATCGACGCAGTTTTAGATCAACTAACCAATGCTAAGATTTTCTCCACCCTTGATCTCGCGAGTGGCTACTGGCATATTAAACTAAATGAAAAAGATACCGAAAAATTAGCTTTCACCTCAAACTTTGGCTTATATGAATGGAAAAGATTACCTCATCAACTTTTCTACAACAGCTTTTTGTACTTGTATTCGTCTTCTTCTTCACAAGCACAAACACAACAACCTCTTATAGGCCCTGGCTGCCTCAACCACGCGCTCCTTCCAGCGTCTTCTGCGACGACTCCTCTCCAATTTTTAATCTTCAAAGTTTTTAAGTATTTTTCAATATCATTTAACCATCTAGTCGGTAGTCTACCTCTAGCTTGGGATCCCTCAGGTTTTTTAAATGTCAAGATCATAGAGGGATTATCTTCCGAGCTTCTCCAAACATGGCCAAGCCATCTTAATCTATTACTACGGAAGACTTGTGTCATTTGTGCTTGCCTATAAAGCCTGTACAGTTCAAAATTATATCTGGTTCTCCAACGTTTCTTCCTGCACTGGGCGAAAGATAGCCCTGAGGATTTTACTCTTAAGCATGTCCAGTGAGCGCTGCGTGTCTATGCTCAAGGTCTATGTTTCACTTGCGTAATGTAAGACAGGTAGTATTAGTGTCTTATAAATTCTTAATTTAGTTTTGCGAGATTAGATCTCAATTGTCTTGTCAGCCCAAAGAAGCATTTATTAGCCATTTTGATTCTGGTATCCATTTCTGTTCTTAGTTTATTTTTATCATTAATTATAGTGCCAAGGTATTTAAATTCATCAACTTTTTATGTAATTGTCTTACAAAATAAAATTTGGAATTCAATAAAATGTTCAAGTTTTTGTATAACCAACGATTTTTTTTTTTTTTTCAGGCCAATAATTTGGAATACACCCTCCCCCCCCCACACACACACACACCAGAAGGTTACCGTTCCGGCACCTCTATTTCTAGAAATCTAGCACTGTATATATATATATATATATATATATATATATATATATATATGTAATAAATTAAATATTAGGCCCTCCATTCTATCAGTTAAATTCCCTTTCCTAAATCCAATCCCCAGTAACATTACTTTAGCGCTTTAAAAAACCCATAGCAACAGGACTTCCCATAAAATAGCAAACGTTGCATTTCTACACGTGTATACGTCCCGAGAAAGGCGTGAGTTCGCATTGCCAGCCCGAAATTCCGCTGACATTTCAAAACAACAGCCACATGTACCTCGCTTCTAGCGCGTAATGTTGAAAGGTGATGTTACACTTCGCTCCGAGCATCTGAAATGAAAGGACGTATGTTACTATCGCTCCTAATAAAATGATTCGACCCGACTGCTTCAAAATTTAAATTCTTTCAGGCTGAGTCTAGCTCCAGCCATGTAAATTTGAGCTAGTTTTCCTTTTCAGGTTGCATTTTAAGAACGAGATGTAATGATTATATTACATAGAGCCGAAAGCGATTCTTCATGTGCGTATCAACCTCAACGGACTTCGAATCCATTGCCTTGGACTATGTGTGTGCGCGTGAAATACCGACCTTGAGAGAAGCGCAATAGGAGTTCGCCACTTGAAAATGAAATGACCTAGTTTTGATTTCCCTTTTCGAAAATGACATCGAAAGATTTAAATAAAAAATTGGCTGATCATCGTGACTCTGACCAACCTGAAGAAAAACAAGGGGATAATTCTGGAGTTTACGACAAACAATTATTGGAAAACAGTGCTATATCTTTACCAAATCAATTAAGTAATCTTCCGAAATTCATTCCTTGTGGAATGGTCAAAATTAATAACTGGTTGAAATTCTTCGAGAAAAAGACTATTGAATTGACGGAAGAAGAAAAACTACAAATATTTCCGGATTTTCTATCGGACGAGGCTTTGGAATTTTACATCGAAAACCTAATAGAATCACAAAAGTGGGATGAAGTTAAAATAAAAATCAGTGACTATTTCTCAGAAGAAAAACAGTTTTCATTCGAAGATTTCAGCAGGTTGAGCCTTTCTGGAAGTCAAAATATAAATGATTATTTTAAAAAGAAAATTAATATCGGTAAAGCATTAAAACTTGAAGAAGAAATTATAATTCAAGGTCTCACGGACGGATTGCCGACAAGATACAGGGATTTATTTTTAATAAGTAACGTTGGTACAACTACTGAGTGGATTTCGCTTGCGAGGAAAATGATCAACAGCTACGAAGATAGGAGGAAAGATCACCATAATAGAGACATGCATAATCAACAGTCCGGTTTTCGCAGACCGTTCGATCGGCGAGATGACTATGACAGATTCCCACAACACGAGTCACCTAGATTCCGGCACCAACAACCGCGACCATGGCATAGATGGCCCCAGAATTTTCGAGAAGAGGAACGTCCTAGGACTCGGTTCCAGTCTCCACAACATGCAAACAACTATAACAGCAACATGACAGAACAGCGACAATGACGGATGTTCACCGTACACCTAAAAATCGGTACTGAACTGATTATCGGCCTGATAGATACAGGTAGCACCATTAACATTATTTCTCGAACTGTATATGATAAAATTAAATATTATGTGAAAATTCTTCCATCGGACAATTCACAGGTCAGTACCCTCTCAGGTAGAATAAAAACTGATAAAATAATTTCTACAAAGTGTCGAATCGGTAAGTTGAACAGATTTGTTAATTCTTATGTTATTGAAACAAATTTAAAGTATGCACTTTTATCGTCGGAAATTATTAATCTGTTTAAAATTAATTTGGATTTTAAAAATTTTTGTGTTTACCAAGGAAAAAATAATATTTCATCTACTTTGTCTTTGGAAAATGTTACTAATAATTGCTATATATTTTTAACATATGATAATCCTAATGTGCCACATACTTGTTCTCATAATACTATAAATCTTGATACTAAATATAATAGAAATTGTGGTACTCGTTTTTATCAAATTGAAAATGAAAATAATGTTGCTGATGATGAAAGTGTTCAATTGAACAAAATATTGAATGAGTATAATAATATTTTCGCGAAAAATAAATATGATGTTGGATGTATACGTCTTGAACCACAAAGAGTAATTTTGAACTCTGAACTACCAATTTCCCTTCGTCCATACAGGGCGTCCCCAAAAGATAATGCCGAAATTAAGAAACAAATAGACGAGCTTTTAGCTGCAGGTTTAATAAAAACATCTCATTCACCCTATGCTTCCCCAATTACTTTGGCTTACAAGAAAGATGAAAATTCAAAATCCAGAATGTGTATCGATTACCGAAAACTAAATAGTATTACAAAAGCGGACTCGGAACTAATTCCCCGAATCGACGCAGTTTTAGATCAACTAACCAATGCTAAGATTTTCTCCACCCTTGATCTCGCGAGTGGCTACTGGCATATTAAACTAAATGAAAAAGATACCGAAAAATTAGCTTTCACCTCAAACTTTGGCTTATATGAATGGAAAAGATTACCTCATCAACTTTTCTACAACAGCTTTTTGTACTTGTATTCGTCTTCTTCTTCACAAGCACAAACACAACAACCTCTTATAGGCCCTGGCTGCCTCAACCACGCGCTCCTTCCAGCGTCTTCTGCGACGACTCCTCTCCAATTTTTAATCTTCAAAGTTTTTAAGTATTTTTCAATATCATTTAACCATCTAGTCGGTAGTCTACCTCTAGCTTGGGATCCCTCAGGTTTTTTAAATGTCAAGATCATAGAGGGATTATCTTCCGAGCTTCTCCAAACATGGCCAAGCCATCTTAATCTATTACTACGGAAGACTTGTGTCATTTGTGCTTGCCTATAAAGCCTGTACAGTTCAAAATTATATCTGGTTCTCCAACGTTTCTTCCTGCACTGGGCGAAAGATAGCCCTGAGGATTTTACTCTTAAGCATGTCCAGTGAGCGCTGCGTGTCTATGCTCAAGGTCTATGTTTCACTTGCGTAATGTAAGACAGGTAGTATTAGTGTCTTATAAATTCTTAATTTAGTTTTGCGAGATTAGATCTCAATTGTCTTGTCAGCCCAAAGAAGCATTTATTAGCCATTTTGATTCTGGTATCCATTTCTGTTTTAGTTTATTTTTATCATTAATTATAGTGCCAAGGTATTTAAATTCATCAACTTTTTATGTAATTGTCTTACAAAATAAAATTTGGAATTCAATAAAATGTTCAAGTTTTTGTATAACCAACGATTTTTTTTTTTTTTCAGGCCAATAATTTGGAATACACCCTCCCCCCCCACACACACACACACCAGAAGGTTACCGTTCCGGCACCTCTATTTCTAGAAATCTAGCACTGTATATATATATATATATATATATATATATATATATGTAATAAATTAAATATTAGGCCCTCCATTCTATCAGTTAAATTCCCTTTCCTAAATCCAATCCCCAGTAACATTACTTTAGCGCTTTAAAAACCCATAGCAACAGGACTTCCCATAAAATAGCAAACGTTGCATTTCTACACGTGTATACGTCCCGAGAAAGGCGTGAGTTCGCATTGCCAGCCCGAAATTCCGCTGACATTTCAAAACAACAGCCACATGTACCTCGCTTCTAGCGCGTAATGTTGAAAGGTGATGTTACACTTCGCTCCGAGCATCTGAAATGAAAGGACGTATGTTACTATCGCTCCTAATAAAATGATTCGACCCGACTGCTTCAAAATTTAAATTCTTTCAGGCTGAGTCTAGCTCCAGCCATGTAAATTTGAGCTAGTTTTCCTTTTCAGGTTGCATTTTAAGAACGAGATGTAATGATTATATTACATAGAGCCGAAAGCGATTCTTCATGTGCGTATCAACCTCAACGGACTTCGAATCCATTGCCTTGGACTATGTGTGTGCGCGTGAAATACCGACCTTGAGAGAAGCGCAATAGGAGTTCGCCACTTGAAAATGAAATGACCTAGTTTTGATTTCCCTTTTCGAAAATGACATCGAAAGATTTAAATAAAAAATTGGCTGATCATCGTGACTCTGACCAACCTGAAGAAAAACAAGGGGATAATTCTGGAGTTTACGACAAACAATTATTGGAAAACAGTGCTATATCTTTACCAAATCAATTAAGTAATCTTCCGAAATTCATTCCTTGTGGAATGGTCAAAATTAATAACTGGTTGAAATTCTTCGAGAAAAAGACTATTGAATTGACGGAAGAAGAAAAACTACAAATATTTCCGGATTTTCTATCGGACGAGGCTTTGGAATTTTACATCGAAAACCTAATAGAATCACAAAAGTGGGATGAAGTTAAAATAAAAATCAGTGACTATTTCTCAGAAGAAAAACAGTTTTCATTCGAAGATTTCAGCAGGTTGAGCCTTTCTGGAAGTCAAAATATAAATGATTATTTTAAAAAGAAAATTAATATCGGTAAAGCATTAAAACTTGAAGAAGAAATTATAATTCAAGGTCTCACGGACGGATTGCCGACAAGATACAGGGATTTATTTTTAATAAGTAACGTTGGTACAACTACTGAGTGGATTTCGCTTGCGAGGAAAATGATCAACAGCTACGAAGATAGGAGGAAAGATCACCATAATAGAGACATGCATAATCAACAGTCCGGTTTTCGCAGACCGTTCGATCGGCGAGATGACTATGACAGATTCCCACAACACGAGTCACCTAGATTCCGGCACCAACAACCGCGACCATGGCATAGATGGCCCCAGAATTTTCGAGAAGAGGAACGTCCTAGGACTCGGTTCCAGTCTCCACAACATGCAAACAACTATAACAGCAACATGACAGAACAGCGACAATGACGGATGTTCACCGTACACCTAAAAATCGGTACTGAACTGATTATCGGCCTGATAGATACAGGTAGCACCATTAACATTATTTCTCGAACTGTATATGATAAAATTAAATATTATGTGAAAATTCTTCCATCGGACAATTCACAGGTCAGTACCCTCTCAGGTAGAATAAAAACTGATAAAATAATTTCTACAAAGTGTCGAATCGGTAAGTTGAACAGATTTGTTAATTCTTATGTTATTGAAACAAATTTAAAGTATGCACTTTTATCGTCGGAAATTATTAATCTGTTTAAAATTAATTTGGATTTTAAAAATTTTTGTGTTTACCAAGGAAAAAATAATATTTCATCTACTTTGTCTTTGGAAAATGTTACTAATAATTGCTATATATTTTTAACATATGATAATCCTAATGTGCCACATACTTGTTCTCATAATACTATAAATCTTGATACTAAATATAATAGAAATTGTGGTACTCGTTTTTATCAAATTGAAAATGAAAATAATGTTGCTGATGATGAAAGTGTTCAATTGAACAAAATATTGAATGAGTATAATAATATTTTCGCGAAAAATAAATATGATGTTGGATGTATACGTCTTGAACCACAAAGAGTAATTTTGAACTCTGAACTACCAATTTCCCTTCGTCCATACAGGGCGTCCCCAAAAGATAATGCCGAAATTAAGAAACAAATAGACGAGCTTTTAGCTGCAGGTTTAATAAAAACATCTCATTCACCCTATGCTTCCCCAATTACTTTGGCTTACAAGAAAGATGAAAATTCAAAATCCAGAATGTGTATCGATTACCGAAAACTAAATAGTATTACAAAAGCGGACTCGGAACTAATTCCCCGAATCGACGCAGTTTTAGATCAACTAACCAATGCTAAGATTTTCTCCACCCTTGATCTCGCGAGTGGCTACTGGCATATTAAACTAAATGAAAAAGATACCGAAAAATTAGCTTTCACCTCAAACTTTGGCTTATATGAATGGAAAAGATTACCTCATCAACTTTTCTACAACAGCTTTTTGTACTTGTATTCGTCTTCTTCTTCACAAGCACAAACACAACAACCTCTTATAGGCCCTGGCTGCCTCAACCACGCGCTCCTTCCAGCGTCTTCTGCGACGACTCCTCTCCAATTTTTAATCTTCAAAGTTTTTAAGTATTTTTCAATATCATTTAACCATCTAGTCGGTAGTCTACCTCTAGCTTGGGATCCCTCAGGTTTTTTAAATGTCAAGATCATAGAGGGATTATCTTCCGAGCTTCTCCAAACATGGCCAAGCCATCTTAATCTATTACTACGGAAGACTTGTGTCATTTGTGCTTGCCTATAAAGCCTGTACAGTTCAAAATTATATCTGGTTCTCCAACGTTTCTTCCTGCACTGGGCGAAAGATAGCCCTGAGGATTTTACTCTTAAGCATGTCCAGTGAGCGCTGCGTGTCTATGCTCAAGGTCTATGTTTCACTTGCGTAATGTAAGACAGGTAGTATTAGTGTCTTATAAATTCTTAATTTAGTTTTGCGAGATTAGATCTCAATTGTCTTGTCAGCCCAAAGAAGCATTTATTAGCCATTTTGATTCTGGTATCCATTTCTGTTCTTAGTTTATTTTTATCATTAATTATAGTGCCAAGGTATTTAAATTCATCAACTTTTTATGTAATTGTCTTACAAAATAAAATTTGGAATTCAATAAAATGTTCAAGTTTTTGTATAACCAACGATTTTTTTTTTTTTTCAGGCCAATAATTTGGAATACACCCTCCCCCCCCCACACACACACACACCAGAAGGTTACCGTTCCGGCACCTCTATTTCTAGAAATCTAGCACTGTATATATATATATATATATATATATATATATATATATATATATGTAATAAATTAAATATTAGGCCCTCCATTCTATCAGTTAAATTCCCTTTCCTAAATCCAATCCCCAGTAACATTACTTTAGCGCTTTAAAAACCCATAGCAACAGGACTTCCCATAAAATAGCAAACGTTGCATTTCTACACGTGTATACGTCCCGAGAAAGGCGTGAGTTCGCATTGCCAGCCCGAAATTCCGCTGACATTTCAAAACAACAGCCACATGTACCTCGCTTCTAGCGCGTAATGTTGAAAGGTGATGTTACACTTCGCTCCGAGCATCTGAAATGAAAGGACGTATGTTACTATCGCTCCTAATAAAATGATTCGACCCGACTGCTTCAAAATTTAAATTCTTTCAGGCTGAGTCTAGCTCCAGCCATGTAAATTTGAGCTAGTTTTCCTTTTCAGGTTGCATTTTAAGAACGAGATGTAATGATTATATTACATAGAGCCGAAAGCGATTCTTCATGTGCGTATCAACCTCAACGGACTTCGAATCCATTGCCTTGGACTATGTGTGTGCGCGTGAAATACCGACCTTGAGAGAAGCGCAATAGGAGTTCGCCACTTGAAAATGAAATGACCTAGTTTTGATTTCCCTTTTCGAAAATGACATCGAAAGATTTAAATAAAAAATTGGCTGATCATCGTGACTCTGACCAACCTGAAGAAAAACAAGGGGATAATTCTGGAGTTTACGACAAACAATTATTGGAAAACAGTGCTATATCTTTACCAAATCAATTAAGTAATCTTCCGAAATTCATTCCTTGTGGAATGGTCAAAATTAATAACTGGTTGAAATTCTTCGAGAAAAAGACTATTGAATTGACGGAAGAAGAAAAACTACAAATATTTCCGGATTTTCTATCGGACGAGGCTTTGGAATTTTACATCGAAAACCTAATAGAATCACAAAAGTGGGATGAAGTTAAAATAAAAATCAGTGACTATTTCTCAGAAGAAAAACAGTTTTCATTCGAAGATTTCAGCAGGTTGAGCCTTTCTGGAAGTCAAAATATAAATGATTATTTTAAAAAGAAAATTAATATCGGTAAAGCATTAAAACTTGAAGAAGAAATTATAATTCAAGGTCTCACGGACGGATTGCCGACAAGATACAGGGATTTATTTTTAATAAGTAACGTTGGTACAACTACTGAGTGGATTTCGCTTGCGAGGAAAATGATCAACAGCTACGAAGATAGGAGGAAAGATCACCATAATAGAGACATGCATAATCAACAGTCCGGTTTTCGCAGACCGTTCGATCGGCGAGATGACTATGACAGATTCCCACAACACGAGTCACCTAGATTCCGGCACCAACAACCGCGACCATGGCATAGATGGCCCCAGAATTTTCGAGAAGAGGAACGTCCTAGGACTCGGTTCCAGTCTCCACAACATGCAAACAACTATAACAGCAACATGACAGAACAGCGACAATGACGGATGTTCACCGTACACCTAAAAATCGGTACTGAACTGATTATCGGCCTGATAGATACAGGTAGCACCATTAACATTATTTCTCGAACTGTATATGATAAAATTAAATATTATGTGAAAATTCTTCCATCGGACAATTCACAGGTCAGTACCCTCTCAGGTAGAATAAAAACTGATAAAATAATTTCTACAAAGTGTCGAATCGGTAAGTTGAACAGATTTGTTAATTCTTATGTTATTGAAACAAATTTAAAGTATGCACTTTTATCGTCGGAAATTATTAATCTGTTTAAAATTAATTTGGATTTTAAAAATTTTTGTGTTTACCAAGGAAAAAATAATATTTCATCTACTTTGTCTTTGGAAAATGTTACTAATAATTGCTATATATTTTTAACATATGATAATCCTAATGTGCCACATACTTGTTCTCATAATACTATAAATCTTGATACTAAATATAATAGAAATTGTGGTACTCGTTTTTATCAAATTGAAAATGAAAATAATGTTGCTGATGATGAAAGTGTTCAATTGAACAAAATATTGAATGAGTATAATAATATTTTCGCGAAAAATAAATATGATGTTGGATGTATACGTCTTGAACCACAAAGAGTAATTTTGAACTCTGAACTACCAATTTCCCTTCGTCCATACAGGGCGTCCCCAAAAGATAATGCCGAAATTAAGAAACAAATAGACGAGCTTTTAGCTGCAGGTTTAATAAAAACATCTCATTCACCCTATGCTTCCCCAATTACTTTGGCTTACAAGAAAGATGAAAATTCAAAATCCAGAATGTGTATCGATTACCGAAAACTAAATAGTATTACAAAAGCGGACTCGGAACCAATTCCCCGAATCGACGCAGTTTTAGATCAACTAACCAATGCTAAGATTTTCTCCACCCTTGATCTCGCGAGTGGCTACTGGCATATTAAACTAAATGAAAAAGATACCGAAAAATTAGCTTTCACCTCAAACTTTGGCTTATATGAATGGAAAAGATTACCTTTTGACTGGAAAAACGCTCCTGCCATATTCCAAAGAACACTCAGACAAATTTTAAATAAATACCAAATTAAATTTGCGCTCAACTATTTTGACGATATAATTATGTTTTCAGACTCTTTTGAAGAACACTTAGAGCATTTAAAAACTATTTTCTCGATTTGTGAAAAAGAAAACATAAAATTGAAATTTTCAAAATGCCAAATTGCCCAAACAAAAATAAAATTTTTGGGATATGAAGTGGAAAAGGGATGTTATCACCCGAGTAACGCTAATATAGAAATTATTAAGAAACTTCAACCTCCCAGGAATGTTAAAGACTTACAAAGATTTTTAGGTAGCGTAAATGTTTATAATAAATTCATTCCCAACTATGCTAAATTAAGAGTACCATTGAATAAATTATTGAAGAAAGACACTAAATTTGAATGGACAGATGATTGCCAGAAAGCTTTTCAGGATTTAAAAGACGCTCTAATATCTAAACCTGTTTTATCTATTTATAACCCAAATTACCCATGCCATATTTTCGTGGATGCGTCCGGACAAGCGGTAGGCGCAATTTTAAAACAACAACACCCTGATGGAAGTTTGCATCCCATAGCCTATCATTCTCGAAAACTTAGAACCTATGAACAAAATTATGCCATTACCGAGCTGGAATGCTTGTCAATTATTGATGCTGTTGATAGATATTATTGTTATTTGCATGGGACTCATTTTACCGTTCATACGGATCATGCTGCACTTGTCTGGTTAAAAAGTATTAAACACCCAACTGGACGATTATTCCGATGATCACTTAAACTGTCCATGTACGATTTTGACATTAAATATAAAAAAAGGTTCTACAAATTATGAAGCCGATATGTTAACTAGAAACCCAATTTCTCACCATGTAACTTTACGTGAACGTGACCCATTGTTGACATTGCAAGAAATCGAGCATCAACAAAATTTAGATAATGTAAACGGTAAGAAGTTTAAAAAAGTTAATAATGTATGGACAATTAAAAAACAAGGTTTAATGAAAATTGTTGTGCCCTTCTCTTTACGTTTAAAATTATTAGAAAAAGCCCATGTTAATTATGGACATTTAGGAGTTTCGGCAATGTTAAATCTGATATCCCCTCAATATTATTGGATTGGAATAACTAAAGATGTGAGTAACTATGTGGAACATTGTGAAGTATGTCAACTAAATAAGAAGTCTAGACAAAAAAGATTTGGTCTCTTACAAATGTTACCCCCTACCAGTGAACCCTTTGGAATTCTTGCCATAGACACTGTTGGTGGCTTAAATTATTATGAGTCTACAAAGAAATATTTACACATAGTTATAGATCATGCCACGAGGTATATATGGACCTTTGCTTCTAAAAATGAAAATACAGATACTTATATTAATTGTTTAACACAAATTTTTCAACACCAAGTACCTAAGAAAATTTTAAGTGATAGAAATAGTGCTTTTACTTCCTCCAAATTTAAGCATTTTTTGAGAAACAATAATATTACACAATTGCTAACTACTTCGCATAGACCACAAGCAAACGGAAAAAATGAAAGAGTAAATCAGACCCTGATTACTAGGCTTAAATGTAAATTAAATTCACACCCTGGTAAAGTCTCCTGGACAAAATTATTACGTGAAATAACGAATGAATATAACGACACACCCCATACCGTAACAAAATTTCCCCCTTCTTATTTAATGCATGGAAAACCACCCTACAAAAATTTACTTGATGATCAAGACATGTACCCACCAATTGAAGAAGCGAGGAAGATTGCTAAACAGAGAACTATAAAAAATCATCCTTATAATAGTTGCCGTGTTCTGTAGTCGACTCTGTCCGTAACGCGTCCGGAGCGACCACCTCATATCCATCCATTTGGCATCCATTTTGTTTTATGAGTTAGGCTTAACAAGTTAAAAGTAAAGTTCAAAAAGATTATTTGCCAACTAAACCCAAATAATTGTAATTTAAATAGCGTAATATCGACACAAATCAACTTTATTTCGATCAATTTTATTTCAAAATTATCTCTTCATTAGAGAATTATCTCTTTTCCGCCACCTTTCGCGTTATCATAGTGTTTCTCAGAACTTGAAAATGTAAACACAAGTGAGTCATTCATTCACCGTGATTCGTTAATTTAAGAAAAATTGAATCAGAATTTTTTTCACAGTAAAACAGGTTTTCATTATTTTAACCATATATAATATATATATTTTAATATATACTATATATTTTTTAATACATAATATATAATATATATTACAATACAGTATTACAATTTAATATTACAATAATGTCGAATTTAGTTGCAAACTTGACGCATGCGCAGTGATATGTTCCAAACTGTACGTCACAAAAGCTAGCCGGTTCAAAAGGCCAAATCTTCAGTATACAGATTTTTTGCATTTACAACACATGGAATTCTATATATTCCACATCTAATACGTGTTTAGTAACGATTCAATAACTTTGTATGATTTTTAATCAGAATTTCTTTAGTTTATATATATTATTTTTGCTTAATATATATTTATACATATATTTATATATTTATACATATATATATATAGTTAACAATATATAATATATGTACATTAAATTGAAATACACATGCAAAAATTTTTTGCACGTGAATAATTTGTATGATATTTTAATCTGATTTTCTTTATATATTTTATTTTTGCTTAATATATTTATACATAGCCTATTTATACATATATATAGCATAAGATATAATATATGTACATTAAATTGAAATACACATGCAAAAATTTTTTGCATGTGAATAATTTGCATATTTTAATCTGATTTTCTTTATATATTTTATTTTTGCTTAATATATTTATACATAGCCTATTTATACATATATATAGCATAATATATAATATATGTACATTAAATTGAAATACACGTGCAAAAATTTTTTGCACGTGAATAATTTGCATGATATTTTAATCTGATTTTCTTTATATATTTTATTTTTGCTTAATATATTTATACATAGCCTATTTATACATATATATAGCATAACATAATATATGTACATTAAATTGAAATACACGTGCAAAAATTTTTTGCATGTGAATAATTTGTATGATATTTTAATCTGATTTTCTTTATATATTTTATTTTTGCTTAATATATTTATACATAGCCTATTTATATATATATATAGCATAAGATATAATATATGTACATTAAATTGAAATACACATGCAAAAATTTTTTGCACGTGAATAATTTGCATGATATTTTAATCTGATTTTCTTTATATATTTTATTTTTGCTTAATATATTTATACATAGCCTATTTATACATATATATAGCATAATATATAATATATGTACATTAAATTGAAATACACGTGCAAAAATTTTTTGCACGTGAATAATTTGCATGATATTTTAATCTGATTTTCTTTATATATTGTATTTTTGCTTAATATATTTATACTTAGCCTATTTATACATATATATAGCATAACATATAATATATGTACATTAAATTGAAATACACATGCAAAAATTATTTGCACGTGAATAATTTGCATGATATTTTAATCTGATTTTATTTATATATTTTATTTTTGTTTAATATATTTATACATATATATAGCATAATACATGATTATATAAAATATTTATATTACATTGAAATAGATTGAATTAGCAGTATTGTTTCTAAATATCTGGCTGCATTAGTTCGACTGTACAAGTCGGATTTTAAAATCAGCTGCAAGCATGGTTTTTTTTTCCAAGAACGTTTTTTAATTATAAACTTCAATATTTTTTTAAAAAAACCTCACTGTAATAATTTTTAGTAAAGCATTCTATTGCGATGATAGTGTATCTTTTAAGGTGACTGCCTACGTTGAAAATTTCATTTTTTGACTATTTTGGTCAATTTTATTTTTTCCAGGAATCGTGCAATTCAATCTTTTCTCTTTTCAAAACCGTTTTGATTTTCATTCTACATCAATTAGAAGCAGAGTTATAGCTATTTTAAAAAATGTCTGCTACAAAATTGAAGTGGCAAACAACTTGAACTGAGTTTTTCTCAGAATTATGTTTTTAGCACAAATCTTTACCGTTATCATGATATTTCACACAATAATACATATAATTTGATAAAATTTTCGGGAAATGTTTTAGATGCTATTGTTAATGAAATGACACTCAATAATTGATGCATAATAATAAATAGTTAAATAGTTTTTGTTTGGGCAGCAGCATACGCCGAAATTTTCAAAAGTGGGGGGGGGGGGGGTTACTATGAAAAAGTAGTTTTCAGCAATCAGTGCAGAGCTTGAACCTATTTAAGTAATATATGTAATCAGAAAAAATGGGGGGGGGGGTTAACCCCCATCAACCCCTCCCCTGCATACGCCACTGTGTTTGGGGCTGTTTTTATAAGGAGAGGAATGATGAATTGGGGGAAATTTTCATATTGCAACATTTTTGCATTTTAAAATTTCTCTTAGATTGTGGGTCATTTAAGATAACTGTCAGATGTGCCGCATTTTAGATAATTTTCATTGAAAATTACTTCAAATTGACCAATTTATAAAAAAGTATGGTATTTACTGGCAAGTTTTTGTTTATTTTTTTATTTTCAAGTGCTATTTTACCATAAAAAACAAAAAAAATCTTTAAAAAATGATTTTTTAAAAAAATTGGCTCCAAATGTAGGCAGTCACCTTAAAACAATATTTCAGGTGATTATAAGGGGACATTTTATTATTTTGTTTTGTGCCACTTTCTCGAATTATATTACTTTATTTTTCAGATCTAATAAAAAAAGTATTAAAAAATTTCACCTTCAAATTAGAAAACAATTTAAAATTAACAAATCAGACAGCAAACATTCAAGTAAATTTCAATGTTCTAAATTGCAACACATCAGGTTGCAAAACAGTATATTATTTTCTAATATTCACGTTTTTACATGTACTATCTACGGTATGTACTGTATAGTAGTGTGCTTTTCAGAGCGAATACCTAACATAACGGCAAAATTTTCTTGAATTTTTAAAAGTCTGTAATTTTCCGATACCTTTCACGTTTTCATAGCGTTTTAATTAAATTAATAACAAGTATTCATTTTATATATTTGGGACATGAAAATGTAAACATGAAGTTAGTCATTCATTCATCTTTTTTTTTTATAAGATGAATGAATGACTAACTTCATGTTTACATTTTTACAGAATATTATTTTATAATATTCTGTAAAAATTTCTTATATTTTAACAAGGTTATGAATCTTTTTTTTATTGGAACTGTTCAATTACTTACCATCAAGTTTTGACAGGTACTGTCTACGGTATGTACTGTATAGTAGTATGCTTTTCAGAGCGAATACCTAACATAACGGCAAAATTTTCTTAAATTTTTAAAAGTCTGTAAATTTTCCAATACCTTTCACGTTTTCATAGCGTTTCAATTAAATTAATAACAAGTATTCATTTTATATATTCGGGACATGAAAATGTAAACATGAAGTTAGTCATTCATTCATCTTTTTTTTATATATATATATATATTTATTTATATTTTAACCATACTAGCCACTGCGTGACCAGCATGGTCACTTTTAGTTTTAAATTTCCTTTTGCAAAACAACGCAACTGAAAGTGACATATGTAAGGAATGTTACAATTACCTGTCATCATAAATATATGTTGTTAAGGGGTATTCTCTATTAAGCTGATTCTAAAACATCGTGATCAAAAAATGTGAATTTCCATTACCTTAGAACAGAGTTAAAGATAAGACTGAGAAAGCCCACATCAATGATTTTAAAAATTACATCCCTCTTTGTATGTACTATTTTTCAAAATTAAGATATCTATACTTTATCATTACAACAAATAAGAAATTGCAGGGGGAAAATTTTAAATATAGTGTTGATTACATCACTCTCTGTTTGAATTACTGTTAACTATTCAGATATCTACACTTAATCATATTAAATAATAAATTGCTGGGAAAATTTCTTCATTTATAAAATGGAGCAAAAATTCAGCAATTTTTCAAAATTAAGATATCTACACTTTACCATTACAAGAAATAAGAAATTGTTGGGGGGAAATTTTAAATACTGTGTTGATTACATCACTCTCTGTATGTATTACTGTTCACAATTCAGATATCTACACTTAATCATATTAAATAATAAATTCTTGGGAAAATTTCCTCACTTATAAAATGGAGCAAAAATTCAGCAAGTACTTAAAATATAGTGTGGATTTCAACTATGATATTCATAAAACTTCTTGATATACAGATTTGAGTATTTCAAAAGTAGGAGATACTAAAGCGACAGAATCAAAAGAATGGATTCTAGATAAACCTACATACAACTGTCCATGGTTAAACAATGGATTTGATAGGTCTAAACATGTATTGTCAAAAGATCAGCGGTTGTAACTTATGCGGCCACTACACACACGCGGTTTTAAATTGCGGACAGCCGCTGTTTACATCCGGTAGTTGCAGCCGTTGCCATTCGAAGTGTAGAAATATCGTAGATTTTTGTGCCGCATACCTACGCGTTTTATATATAGGGATTATTTTAACCAGATATTACAATAATATCAAATTTTGTATTTTCGGAAAGTTGCAAACTCGGCGCATGGATAGTGATATGTTCAAAAGTGTCTTTACGGTAGCGTGCTTTTCAAAGCGAATACCTAATATAACCGCAAAATATTCTTACATTTTTTTAAAGTGTTTTATTGAATATTTCTAAATTACCAGCACACGTGGCTTTCATATGAATTTCTAATATTTTAATAAGGTTATGAACCCTTTTTTTTATTGGAATGTTTACTTAATAACCGTCAAGTTTTGACGGGTACCATCTAGTGAAGTAAATAAAGAGAGATATGACACTCGTTTTGAGGAATCTAAATTTAAGGTAGGTGATATAGTAATGTACGAAGAGTTTCGTTACCCAAATACTCCTAAACTTACTCCCCCTTATTCTGGTCCATATAAAATTTTGAAACAAATTTCTGGAGTAAATTTTGAAATTAACAGACCCAATTCCCTCACTAAGAAAACCTCGGAAATTGTACACTGTACCAGATTAAGACCTTTCAACCCTGCAGATAATTTTCGATTAGCAACTAGAAAAAGTAAAATTCCTATTTTAATAACAGTAAACCCCAAAACGCCCAAGATCCCAAGTAAAAATTAATAGTGTTAAGAAAAAAAAAACCTATCTATGATGATTAAGACTACCCAACTGTGACTCAAATAACTACCTGACTATGACTCCGATAATCCTACGATATTTTGATAACCCAATGAAGACTGTTGACGCAGACTGTTGATGAAGAAAACCTAATTTTGATGGATTTAGATGCCTACCTAAATTTCGTAGTTATTCATATTTAGAGAATTTTTGATGCTAGTTTGCCTTCCACAAATTACCATCTGAATTATTTTAAAAGAATATTTATTAAAAAGAAAATGTTGATGTGCTAAGTTAAAGAAAAATTTTGTCAATGTTGGGGCTAACATGACATGTCACAGGTTACCCCTAATTTTGCCAAGTATGTTGATGATCTGAGTTGTTATTTTTGTTGACACCGGAGAAACCTTTTGCCAGCACAAGGGGTAGTTCCTCCCGCAGAGGGATGAGCCTCTTGCTGTCTTTGCATAACAGCACCCTCGTGATCACTAACAATCTTTCACGTTGGACATCACAGAGGATAGCCCATTTCACCTCCAGGTTTGTCACTTATGTCATGATTGGTACCAATGATTTTAGAATTTGAATATTTTGAATTGAAACTAGTGACGGTGTTAAAGCACATAATGTTTTTGAAAATTACCTAATGTGAAAATGATGCCCATTTACTTAATTAAGGATTTATAACACGTTGTTTTGAATTGTTTAATTTATGATCTTATGTATTGTTAAAAAACTTGACAGGTATCTAAATCTATGCTGTAATTGAAGTGAAACTTTCAGAATAATATAAGAAATCAATTTTGTAATAATATTGTCTAAAGTAATGTTGTTTTGAACTTGAACTTATTGAAATATCTTCTGAATTATATATTGTGAATTATTTTAAAATTTATGTAAGTATTCGAGATTAGGAGTATGAAAAATGGAGATAGATGTATAATTGGTGTAAACGATGAAGTTTTGAAATCATGTGTAAAATGTAAACACTGAATATAAACCACATACAATAAGGACTTATTTGATAAACAATGTATAACGACTTGAATTTAAACTGAGCTTAAGGACTCCAAGAATTATACGTTATTTTAGGACTCATTATTGAATGAAGAACTTTGATTTAATTAAAAAGTTATTTAGATTATATTAGCCAATAATACACTGCTGGCCACCCAAATTGCAACACCAAGAAAGACAAGAGATATCACAACAAAATTTATTTTATAGATAACATGTTGACCAAGTATCAAATGATTAAATTTATAGAGTTCTGTGAAGTGTGGTTCCTGCCAAAATCAGTAGCCAGAGTAGCCGCCATTGTTGGAGATCACCGCTGCCACACGCCTCGGCATTGATTCAAAGAGACTTTGGATGAGTTCCTGGGGTACAGCACACCAAGCAGCTTCCACACGTTGCCAAAGTTGATCTGCTGTGGCAGCTGGGGATGGAATCTGGGTCAATCGTAGAGCAACCATGAACCACATGTTTTCTATCAGAGCGAGGTGGAGAGCGAGGTGGCCAGGGAAGCCATTCAATCAGGCGATTGACGAAGAACCGTTGGACAATGCGTGCCACGTGTGGTCGCGCATTATCCTGTTGAAATATGGCTGTGGGCAAGCCCTGAAGGTAAGGACGGACAACTAGCTCCAACATCTCGGAGATGTAGCGCTGGCTGTTTAAAGTACCGGCAATGCGTACTAGAGGTGTGCGAGAGTGATATCCAATACCGCCCCATACCATAATACCGGGGCAGGACCAGTGTGGCGGTGCATAACGCAGCTGTTCAGCATCTTTTCTTCACGGTGTCTCCAGACTCGAATGCGACCATCGTGGTGTTGCAGTCAGAAGCGTGACTCGTCAGTAAAGGCAATTTCATTCCATTCTGCCGTCCACATCCTTCTGTCATCTCACCATTGGCGGCGGAGACGTCTGTGGTTCTGCGTCAAGGGTAGACAAAGCAATGGACGTCTTGCGGACAGACCACTCTGCTGTAAACGGCGTCGAATAGTACGCGCAGTCACTGGATGATGCGTTACAGACTGCATGTGCTGTGCTATGGTTCGTGATGTGACTGAGCGATCCGTCACTGCCATGCGCACAATTTGCCTGTCATCACGTGAAGTGGTGCGCTGAGGTGGATGCGATCGAACACGCCGGTCAGTCGTACCCTCCTGCATCCAACGATCACATATCCGCATTACAGTTGTTTGGTTTCGTCCAACACGACTACCGATTTCCCTGAAAGATAATCCACAATCTCGGTAGGCCACTATCCTTCCTCTATCGAACTCGGATACTTGATCAAATGATGATCGCTGTTTTCGACGAGGCATAATTGATCGTTTTTTTAAAAAACCACAAGAAAAACACAATTGCCGAACTTGAAATCGTCGAAATCTGCAAGCCTTAAATAGCGCTTTGAAGTGGCGGCACAGGCGCGCGTGATGTGCGTCTGCGCTGAAATTCTAATCATTTGCAGATCTCACGTCCGCTAATGCATGTTGTAAATTTCATGTTATTTGCATGTTTCCTTCAGGGTGTTGCATTTATAGTGGCCAGCAGTGTATTTCAGTTATTTGAATTTCATTGCACATTGTATAATAATTATAAACTTATTGCATACTATGTTAATTCCATATATTTTGAATGTTCATTATAGATTTCATTGTATATTCCTTTTATTTCATATATTTTGTGTGATGGTGCAACGAAGTCATAAGAGTGAGTTTAGTATTATAGTAAAGATTCAGGAGATTTAACTTTGGATTTGTTTCGGTGAAGTTAATTTATGATGGGTTATGGACAAAGCTCTTGACTCTGTAACCTTGATGTGTTTTAATTCTCACCCACCTTGCAGTTTGTCGTGACTTCTTTCCACCAATGTTGCATTAAGAGACATATAATTGTATAATGTAGTTAATTTTGATTATATTTGATTGTAATTGTACTCACTTTATTATATAAGAGTTCATTTGTATATTGTTTGTGAAAATGTCACCTTTCAACGTGACGATTTTCCCTTTTTCGGGGGGGATTTGTAATAAATTAAATATTAGGCCCTCCATTCTATCAGTTAAATTCCCTTTCCTAAATCCAATCCCCAGTAACATTACTTTAGCGCTTTAAAAACCCATAGCAACAGGACTTCCCATAAAATAGCAAACGTTGCATTTCTACACGTGTATACGTCCCAAGAAAGGCGTGAGTTCGCATCACCAGCCCGAAATTCCGCTGACATTTCAAAACAACAGCCACATGTACCTCGCTTCTAGCGCGTAATGTTGAAAGGTGATGTTACACTTCGCTCCGAGCATCTGAAATGAAAGGACGTATGTTACTATCGCTCCTAATAAAATGATTCGACCCGACTGCTTCAAAATTTAAATTCTTTCAGGCTGAGTCTAGCTCCAGCCATGTAAATTTGAGCTAGTTTTCCTTTTCAGGTTGCATTTTAAGAACGAGATGTAATGATTATATTACATATATATATATATATATATATATACATACCGATGTGCATTAGAAGAATGAACAAATCAAGTATGTTTGTGAATGTCAAAAGTACATACAACAGGAAAATTTCCTAAATATGCCAACGAATACACACGCCCACACACACACAGATATATATATATATATATATATATATATATATATATATATATATATATATATATATATATACATACCGATGTGCATTAGAAGAATGAACAAATCAAGCATGTTTGTGGATGTCAAAAGTACATACAACAGAAAAATTTCCTAAATATGCCAACGAATACACACGCCCCCACACACACACACACACATATATATATATATATATATATATATATATATTTATATGTGTGTGTGTGTGTGTAAGGAAAAACTAAAATATAGGGGGCTTTTGTTAGGGAAAAAGGGGAATTTATAATAAAAAATTATTAACTCACAAAAGTTCGCCATAAAAGAAGAATGGTTGTTAATAGCAAAAAATAGCAATAGGGGGCATCACTAGACGGGTGCTGTTCAGGAAAGAGATTTTTTAGTCAGGAGCAAGTTACGTAAAGAGATTACATAAAGTAGAAGTTTCAAGAACATTCCATGATGGATCAGCGAAAAGATTGGGCGGGAGTTTAACAAAGAAAAGCTAGTCAGTCGGCACAGAGATCTGATAGAGAGAAGACGTATGTCTTGAGAGAGAACCTGGGTGGAGTGGTTTGCATAATGGTTTGCATAATTATGTTGGAGTTCTGATAGTAATAATGAAAATAAACGAATTTAAGCGATCTCTGTCATCTCTTCTAATCATTCGGTCCACGATTGTCTTTAATTAATAACGAAATAGATACGAAACGTGTCACACACACACACACACACACACACATATATATATATATATATATATATATATATATATATATATATATATATATATATATATATATATATATATATATATTTATATATATATATATATATATATATATATATATATATACAGTCCATCTTCCTTGTGTAATTTTATGTGTAAGTATATATGTTCATTATTCAAGAGTGAGTTAGTTGTTTTGTACATTATAACATAGTTGTTACATTTCCCCCTGAAGTTATTTACAAGACCATTGAAATAAATTTTGTGTAAAAGATTTAAAATTAAAATGCTTTTAACTCGTCGAATTTTGAAATTAAATACTGAAAAATTTTAACACCGCGTAATGAACTCGCCTATTCTTTAAGCACTATTTTCAGTTAAAATATCCGAACATTTAAAAAAAAGATAGCTTGAAATAAATAATGAAATGTAAGGAGAAAAGAAACAGAAAATTGTAAATACTTTATTGAGATTTTGCAAAGCGTAGCATTTTGAAGGTAATTGAAGTCTGTGAAAGAGCAAAAATTATTCATTCTTCAGCAGAAGGTTCAGAAAAATGCGTTGAAATAGATTTTAAAAGCTTTTTGAGCCGTTGGGGATTTTTTTTATCACTTTTCATTGATAGATATTATAAAAGTGAAAGATTAATGCATTTTTATGATTTCGTAGGTGCAGTGACTGATCTTAAATGGAGAACAACGCTTCTTTCTCCATTCTCGCAACATTCTTTTGAAATATATTATAATATTTCGTCTGATTTATTAAAAGAAGGGCAAATATGCTTTTCTTTACGTAAGGTTTCATAAATCAGTTCAAATAAATATATATCAACATAATTATCATCTGATGCCATGTGTGTTTTGAAATTTTTTATTTTATTTTTAATTTGTTTCCACAGTTTAGCATTTAAAGTAAATATGTATTTTTAGATCATTGCTAAAAAAGGAAATAACAAGCTTGTCTTCAGGAAAAGGTTAATACACAATTAAAATATGTGTTGATATTATTTCTTAAAATGTTGTAAGATAAATTGTTTGAGCTATTTAACATTTAATGCAAAAGAAATATTATTTTATACAAGTACATTTTATTCAGTAGCATTTAAAGAAAATAGACATTTTAAGATCATTGCTAAAAAAAACAAGGTCACCTTCTAAAAATTAATAATACACAATTAATAATACGAAAAATTAATAATATACAATAAATATGTGTTGATGTTATTTTATTAAAATATTGTAAGGTTTGGTTTGGAGCGCTAAGGTAAACGTTCGGATACACGAGGGCTAATTAGACCGTAAAATATTGTAAGAGAGATGATTTTAGCTGTTGAACATTTTATGTAAAGCGTGTCAAACTCAAAGTTCGACATGGGCCGAATTAACAAGGTTTAAGTTTATGTGAGCCGCAAAAATAAGAAAAACTTCAAAATCAGTTTTTGTAGAAACGTAGGTTTATTTCGAAAACTGTAATACAAAAAAAAAAAAATCAAGAACAACGATAATATGAATGTCTTCTTTGTGACACTTTTCGTTCTTGAACATTAAATTACCAGACACTCAATAATTGCACTACTTAATAAGCGTCCCCTGAAAGCGAAATGTAACCTGTTTTACACCCACCGAACAAATAACTTCGTATAAGATAACTTACTGTCCAGATTACTGGTCTGGCATGTGGTAGTTGGCGACTAAAATACTCACTGCTAGTGGAGTGAAATGGTGCACATATGCCTAAGGAGCGTAAGGCGCATAATGTGACGCGATATTTACATCTATATAATAACAGCTGAAGGTAAACAAATGTTAGTTTGTTAGTTAGTCAGCAGACACGGGGACGAGCTAATCTCGCGAACCGAGCATAGCAGGATATCGCGACTGGTACCGATGGACGCGGTCGGACGAGACGCGTGCACTGATACCATCCTCAACTTTCAAAACTTTAAATTTCTTAAATTATTCAATTGAAACCGCCGAACTCAAAAGAAGCGAGTAATAGAAACATGTCATTCCGGGTGGGCCAGCTCCTTTCCGTTTCGCAAATTTACACTATTTTCATGCATGCAAAATTAAACTTTTCCGCCCACCAGTCGACAAATTTTTTATTTCCATGTGTTCTACAACTCTTCATCTTTAAGGATATGCACATTTTCAAAAAGTTAAAAATGTTTTTCACTGCAAACGAAGCTTTTTCCCCAAAGCAGTTTTCCGAATTTCACGAAATCGACAATTTTGATGGACAAATATTTCGGTTTTCTGCACCTATTAATGTCAATGTTACGATTTATCGGCATTTGCTAGATGTTCAGCTTCCAAAATATACCAAATACAATTAATAAAATAAATGTTATCATTCTAAAAAAGCGTACTTACAAAACTCTCTTTTGAAATTTCCCAAACTGATCGCCATTGTAACTGAATGGGGAGTTTGCAATTTTTCGACTTATAATTTTACTCACTAATAATTCCAGCAAGTTCGTAAAATTTGTTTCTAATTAATGAGCAACTGATGAGGATTCTTCCGCCACCAATTTTGAATTCCTGAGAACTGTCATTCTATTTTTTTAAGCCATTTTTCGCCCATGAGATTTTCTGTTTACATTCGGCCATGTTGCCAAAATGAAAAAGTATTAGTTGAGATCGAGTCATTTAATAATTGAAATCCAGAAATAATTTTAAAGCACCAGAAATAATTTTAGTTTCAGGAAAGGAGAAGTTACAATCTTTAGAATTTATTCTAATTCAATGAACTTCTTTTTTGTTTAAAAAGCAAAATTTGAGAACGGAAATTTGAAAGAATTATTTCAAAAGCCAAAAATCAAAATTTGAAAAAGGGAAATTTAAATCATCATTTCGTTTTTTAAAAATTCTAATGTATTTTTAAAAGTCATTAAACAGTTTTCAATCTTTAAGAAATAAAACCATTTAATTTTAAATCGAAAATGCAACACATCGGGTTGCCACTCAGCTAGTACCGTCATATTGGCTGGGCCTAGAAGGAACAAATGATCGTTGAGGGACGCGAGTTTGACATGGCTTTAATGAACGCATCTCTTGTGCGACTTTTTGCCAAAGAGTAGCAGGAAATACTGTAAACTCGTACGTCACTCACTGATTTCACGGTTAATTCGGAATCTGCGCCAATGGTGTTTTGGGGGATTTCTTTGCGGAGGACATTGGGAGAAGTAGAGATAAAGGGTGAATTGAAGGTGCTACTTTCAGCCAATGGGATGCCAAAGAAATTATAAACTCGTACGGTGGTTTCGCCGACGCCATCGCTTTCACGAATAATTAAAAATCTGAGCACACTTGTACGTGTTTGGAATACATCTCGAAGAGCTTAGTTCTTCAATACTAAAACAGCTTTCGAAGGACTTTCATGAAGTCTTCAGCGGTTTGATGTCATACAGCGAAATCCCCGAATTCGCGGACATGACGGAGACTGTATCGTCCCGATCTCTTTGGGATTTTAAAAATCTCGTAAAATCCGGTATCCTTGCGACAATGCGACACCCGACGGGTGAGAGACATAAACTATTGGCCCGAGAGCTCAGTGTTTCTTTGATAGGTGGCAGGAAAATTGGTAATTTCTATAATATGACGTCACTGTTTTCATGGTTTTTACGGAATCGTCGCCAATGCTATACTTTCGGGTTAAGGGGCACAGGTCTTTTAGAATAATAGACCTTTAGGATAAATTAGTGTCGTCTCTAGTTCTACTTTTGCCAATAAGGTGCCGAAAAAACAATAAACTTTGAATTAGAGCAAGCGTGTCAAACTCAAAGGCTGATATGGACCAAATGAACAAGTTTTAAATATATGTGGGCCGCAAAATTAAGAGAAACTTCAAAATACGTTTTCGTAGAAGCGTAGGTTTATTTCGAAAATTTTAGCATAAAAAAAAATCAAGAACAACTATAATATCAATGTTTTTTTGACACATTTTGTTCTTGAACATTAACTTACCAGACATTGAATAATTGCACACATTAATAATCGTTCCCCGAAAGCGAAGTACAGTGGTACCTCGACTTACGAGTGTCTCGACTTACGAGTTTTTCGAGATACGAGCATGCTTTCGGTAAATTTTTTGCTTCGAGTTACGAGCTAAAATTAGGGTTACGAGCAAGCTTCAGATATCCCACCGCTAGTTTGAGCAGAGAATGCCATGTTACGTGCTCATCAAATAAGGACACAAGAAGTATATAATATTTACAACCTTTATGTACAATAATTATACAATTGTATACATTGAGGCGGTGAAAGGCAAAGTGGTATAAGTCAGTAAGTCAAGTGGTGTAAGTCGAAAGAGTTTAACTGCAAAAACTACAAAACATTTCATCATAAATTGAACAAATTATATTTCATAACAATTATTACAATATTGCAAATAATAACTATTTACATTTCCACTATAAATTGAACATGGAGATTACATATTTGCCACCAAATGAAAAAAGTTTGAAATATGACTTACACCACTTTGCCTTTCAACGCCTCATATTATTCTGAGACTACTATTCAGTTTCAAACCGGGATTCTAAAACTGAACAATTACCACCCGGGGCAGCTTGATCTGCCCAAACTTGAGTCGCCCTCAGAAACCGAATAGTGCCCGACATCTCTCGTAGAGAGAAAGCTTCAATTCCCTCTCCTACACTGGAACTCCCTATGGGGTCTAAGGGATGGGATGACCTTGGTCCTAGGATCGCAAGCTCTCCCCCTTCTATAGATTCATAAAAACGTTTTTCCAATTCTCAGAAAGAAGAATCTGGACATTACAGCCACAGTGAACGATGCAACAATCGCCCAGCTTCCGTGTCTCACTCGTTCACTTTAAGAGAGTAGCTGGTAATAAAAGCGAAAGTGAGGAAAGCTGGGCGAAAAGGTCAAAAATCAAGAAATAAGATTTAATTTTTCAGTTCAGCCTTTCTCCTCCTCTTCCATCAGCATCTTCAAGTCTGATCTCCAAGGTAAATGTTGTACATTACACTTAATAAAACAAATTTATTGCAGTGCATTCTATTGTAATGCGTTTTTATACAATGTTTGTCGTTTATAAGCACATTTTTTTAATTTAAAAACATGTAACAAAAAATTGCTGTGTTTTCGGGGAGCCCGGAACGAATTAATGGCATTTCCATTCATTTCAATGGGGAAAATTGATTCGAGATACGAGTATTTCGAGTTACGAGCTCCGTCATGGAACGAATTAAACTCGTCGAGGTACCACTGTATAACCTGTTTTACACCCGAACAAATCACTTCGTAGAAGACAATTTGCTGTCCAGACTACTGGTACGGCATGTGGTAGTTGACAGCTAAAATACTCACTGCTAGTTTGGCGGAAATTGTGCACTTGTGCTTAAGGCGCGTAAAGCGAATAAGGTGACACGATATTTACGTACCATTATATTGGCTGGGTCAGGGCCTCTTGCGTCCCGCGAGTTGCGAGTTTTACATGCCATATATATATATATATATATATATCTATATATCTATATATATATATATATATATATATATATATATATATATATATATATATATAGTGTGTGTCCAAAAAATAATGGGGGAGATTTAAATGGTTATAGCTTGGGTACAAAACATTGTAGAGAGATGAAATATACGTTGAATTGAAGAGAAAATTTCCAATTTTCTTATCTGTTCAGCAGACTTCGATATGTGCTCCTTTAGTTATCCTGCAGACGTCTAGACGATAATCAGTTTCTTCCTATACACGGAAGACGACATCCTGTGGGAAAGTCGAAACAATTTCAGTGATATTTTCTATAAAAGTTCCAGATTTCGGTCATGAATGCAATACACTTGTGCTTTTACATAACTCCAAACACATAAATCCATGAGGGTAAGGTTTGAAAACCATGGGGGCAAGACAATCCACCTTTCTCATCCGATCTATTGCCGAGGAAATGTTTTGACAACAATAACGATTTCAATGAATGGTAGCAAATTAAGGAGGAGCTCCGTCTAACTGGAAAATAGAATTCTCCGGAATTTTTCAGCGCTAGTCCGGGAGTCTGTTGGAGTCTGCACGTAAGCTTTCACACACATAAACTTGGGGTGTTTCTCTATTTAACGTACGACTTGTGTCTGCAACATTCTTTGTTACATAGTTATAGCCATTTGAAACCCCACCATAAATTTTAGGACACAATATATATATATAGTATTTTCAAATAAAAAAATATATTTTCTAGTTAATACAAAATAATATTTTATTGTTACATACTTAATATTTATCTCATTCATTTTATTACACATTTTATCATTTAAATGAAAATTGGATTTTGTTGTCATTGCTGGAAAATAAAATTTCAAGCTCATCTACTTGAAAATAATAATACACATGTAAAATATGTATAGATATTATATGTACAGTCAAACCCCGTTATAACGAACTTCAAGGGATCAAAGGTCTTGTTCCCTTTATCCCGTGGTTCGCTATACCCGAACCGTTAAGAAAAATGCTAGAGTTCACAAAATGTACAACTCAATAGTTTCAATGTGTATTGAATAATGATGTAATAAAAAATGATAAAATCTATTAAAAATGATAATTAACGAAGTAAATGGACTAAAATCGATTACATTAAACTGACACAATACTAATTAAATTACGTATAATCGGAAAACGACTGGAACAAAATTTTCGTTTGTTATACCCATGAGTTCGTTATATACCGGGTTCGCTCTAACGGGGTTCGACTGCATTAATATAACATAAGATAATTTTTTAAAGCTATTTTTCACTTTTCTTGTAATAGATAGAATGGTTTATTTATGTACTTTTCCTTGTTAAAATAAACGACAGATTTCATCAGCTATTTTCGGGAAAACATTTTTTTCCTTCTGTTTAGAATTTTGTAGCGATATGAAATTCTGTTCCGTCTCATGATCATCCAGTTTCTAAAACAACTGATTTCGCGGATATTACTTTAAGGAAATATTTTGTTGTTTCTTTGTTCACTTGTAAACTTCAGAGAGAGTGTTGATTAACTCATCCCCTGTATTTCAATTTAAATATTGCAAATATATCATTAATTGATTAGAACGCAAATTACCTGCTTCCGATATGGCTCTTTTTATGCCCAAAACTATTCAACAGTTTTCTCCGTTACAATATATCTCTCTTCATAATAACATTATATTTTTTAATATGTTAAATATTCAAAGATCTTTAATTATTCTTCAAAAATTCCTTTAAGATTCATGACTAAAACAAGTCTTCAAGATACGTGAGTTTATAAGGTTGTGTTAAAATTTTGGATATTTAATTTCAAAATCGACCAGTTACAAGAGCTTTAACGAAATCTGGATTGAATTAAATAAAAATCAACATATTTGCCCCGTGTTGCATTTAACCTTTTACGTACTAGATGGAATGGTTTGTTTATGAATTTTTCCCTGTTTAAAACTAATCTCAGTGGTCATCAACAATTTCGAGACAAAATTTTTCTTCATTATTTAATCCGGTTTACACTATTATAATGACATAAAATTCTTTTCCGTCCCATGATTATCCATTTTCTCAAATAACTGATTTTTCGAATAATTCTTTAAAGAAAGTTTTGTTACTTCTTTGTTAGATATTCTTCATTGAGAGATATTGATAGATATACGTTTCGTTGATAGATATTGATAGATATTATAAAAGTGACAGATTAATGCATTTTTATGACTTTGTAGTATTATCTTAAATGGAAAACAATTTTCGCTTTCTATATCCTGACAATATTACTTTCAAATATATTATAATATTTCGTCTGATTTCTTAAATAAAGTGAAATTTATTAAAGATTTTTTTTTCAAATTTCTAGATTCGTTAATCCGTACAAATTAATATAGAACATATTTTTTACCTAATGTCATGTACGTTACATATTTTTGCTTTATTTTTAAGTAGCTGAATACCCGTGCTTCGCTACGGGGTACATTTTAGGATAATTACAATGAAAAAGTAGTAAAATTGCTTTTTAGAGGATTTTCTTATAAACAATATATTTTGTTTCTTCATTGGGCGGAACTAATATTACCAGGCTCATCTGCGAACTTACGCGTGAGCAAGCTACGTAAAACTGACCGTGCGAGAAACAATTTTCTCGTAAATGTACGCCAGCATATTTTAAAGTTTGGCCTTGGGACTTATTTATCGTCATGGCGAAGCATATTTTGAGAGGAAATTACAGTTTTACTTATATAGATTTCATTTAATATCCATAAAACATACTAATTTGAACTAAATTTTAAAAAATTTCCATCTCAATTAGTCTTATCTTTTGCTGTATTTTAATATTTTCTTTGTCAGTTAATTTCGTTGTTATGCACGTGACGCAAAATTAATTTAAAGTATCACAAAAAGAAAAGAAATCTCGTGATCAGCATTTAATAAATTAAATTCAAAACTTTCTAAACGATTACTGTTTTGGAAGCTAATGTTCTGCTAATTTCCAGTAAAAGCTAAAATCATTTGAAAACCACACACCAGTGTTCCACTCACACGCAACACTATAAACCCCTAAAAGAATGCAAGAATAAAACGTTTAAAAAATATAAATCTATTAATTTAAATAATTAAACACACACAAATGTATAAATTACACAAAAGTTTACTTAAATTCTTTAATCTGTCTACATCTCCAGTATAGAAATATTTTCGAGGCATTTACAGAACATGGTATATTTCACTTTTGAAAACACGCATTAAATGAGCATCATCTCAATGAGAAATTTCTGAAATGAGCATGGCAATGAAGATCGTGTGTTTACAAACAACAGCAGTAACCGAAATGCGTTAAAATATGAATTTTAAGAGTATTATGGTAGGGAGTTGTGTATATAAATAAAAACTTTCCAAATGATTACTGTTTTGGATGCTAATGTTCTGCTAAGTTCCAGTAAAAGAAAAATCATTTGAAAACCACACACCAGTGTTCCACTCACACGCAACACTATAAAACTAAATTACAGTACTTTACGTTTATATGGGCATTGAAAATTGTGGTTAGAAGAGGGCAATACGGGACAATCCACGCATTGTCTATAGACACTTGCTATCTTTGGCTATTATTTGATCCGTAATATCTGCCTCATATGCCGTATGTTTCTAAACGCCATTCCCGAATGAATAAATCGTGTAGAGGAGGCTTCTGCAACATGTGGACAGAGACAGTTGTTTTGTGACAACTGACTGCAGTGGTGTCATCTTTGGCTATTATTTGATCCGTAATATCTGCTTCATATGCCGTATGTTTCTAAACAACATTCCCATATGAACCACAGGCTTATTCCTTAAAAATGGAACAAAATGAGTAACTCCAGTTAACCATGTAATCCACTACTGCTACAGGGGCATCTAAAGGCGAGAATACAGAGTTTAAATCAGCCAAAAATTGCAATTATGTCAGACAACTGACTGAAGTGGTGTCATCTTTGGCTATTATTTGATCTGTAATATCTTCCTCATATGCCGTATGTTTCTAAACGCCATTCCCATATGAACCACAGGCTTATTCCTTTAAAATGGAACAAAATGAGTAACTCCAGTTAACCATGTAATCCACTACTGCTACAGGGGCATCAAAATGTGAGAATACAGAGTTTAAATCTGCCAAAACTGCAATTATGGTGTACATATGACACCTAACTTCTCCAAAAATCTTTGCCTTTGTGATGAGACTCATGTGATTTTTGGTTTTGATGAAACACTCTTGCTAACAAATCATGACCATCCTGTGGTTTTTGTCCAACTATCCTTTGCTGTTGTTGTCTGATTTCTTCCAGTCTCGCTTCTCTTTCCGGGGTAAAGATTCGGAAAATCATTCGGGAAAAGCTGAAAAGTAAACAATACCAAATCAATTTAAAAACTAAATGCAGTATAAATAACGTAGAAAAAAATAACAGTATAAATAACACAGTATAAATAAAAAGTACAGGCTGCGGGCAGATATGCTCAGGCCAATAATAGAAAAAAACTTTTTAAATCGTAGTAAGCAATGAAAAATATTTTACACACTTCAATAATAGCAAAACAAAACATGATGGTAAAATAGAAAGCAAAGTTAAAACAGAAGTAAAAAGTTTGATTCTAAAAATATAAATGAGGTATAAATCAGCTATCGATTCTAATTTATGAATCATTTATCAGGACATGAAAAAATTACTGCATGTAAAAAAAAAAAAAAACTTACCTCCATTAATTTCAACACTTCTTCACCTGTGGCTTGTCCAATCATGTGAAATATAATTCTTGACAATAATTCTTGTTAACCTAAACTGTTTTGTGTTTTTATAAATTTAAAAAAGTTATGTTCTCAAAATATGACAATTAAGAAAAAGATATCATGGAGAAAAAATAAATCATGCTACTTAAGAAAGTCATACCACAAATTTCTATAAAAATAATGTGCAACTATATTTAACGTACAAAATAATGCATATATAATACATTGCTAACATGTTTTAACATCAAAAATTTCCACAATCAAAAGCTAAAATTAGTTTAAAATATTAGCTTTAGGATTTTGTGCAGAATGATAGGTGTTTTAGCTAAATTTCATTAAAAATGACTTCAAATTGATCAATTTATAAAAAAGGTATGTTATTTTCAGGTAAGTTTTTGTTTCCTTTTTTGATTTTTAAGTGCTATTTTTGCATAAAAGACCAAAAAAACAGTTACAAAATTATTTTTTCTCAAAGCTAAACACAAACATAATTAACAGTTGTTTTAAAACACCCCTGGTAAACATTGTTAAGTTTCGAAGTATTAGAATGATAATAAAAAATATTCCAGAGTTTCAGACAGAAGCATAAAAAGAAAGAATATGTAAAAAAGTAACTAAATTAAACAAAAATTGACAGAATACAGAAAAAGTGAACACCGGCAAAAGTAAATAAAACGTTTCCTTGTGCGCATGCGCAGTTCTTATGAATGATTGATTCCAACGCTAAGAGTACTAATTTCACGGTTGTAAGTTTCACAGATTCGCCTGGGGACCGCCCACACACACACACACGCGCGCAAACATCCGCTTTTATTAATAAGATGTAATGCTTATTACTGTAATGTTAAAGATGGGAATACGCTTCAAAGTTTATTTGTTTACTTAAAATAGCTTTTTAGATGCCACAACAGAAATTGCTCGTTTTTTTTAGCGTACATGTTAAAAACATGCACGTCAACAATTCTTATAATTTATATTTAAATAGCAGAGTTTAAAAATGTGCAGTAAAAGCTATGTTAAAAAAAGGTATACGCTAAAACCATTAAAGTTGTTCAAAATCATGTATAGACGACAAGACTTTTAACAATAACTAAAAGTTTATTCATTTGAAAAACTGGTTAAGAATTAGATAAAAACAACAATATCAACATCTTTCTTCTTACTGGGGTTTTCTTTAAATAAGTTTTAAAACAAATATTATATTTTATCGTACTGTGATGGACTATCACAAGAATTAATATATAACTAATACAAAACGTCTTATTCTAGATAGGCTTGATACTTCATCCCAATCAGCCAATGTATCCTTGATGCCGTGATGCATTTTCTCGAAAGTGTTCGCCGCTTATATACACTTAACAAAAACCGATATTCAAATATCTTGTTGATTCACATCACTTCACTTGAAAAAGCTATCGGCTGGTAACTGAAGATTTGTGTTTAATTATGACGTATGGAAGATTGCCAGACATGACGTAATCCAAATGAAACTTACGTCATTGATTCGGTTTAATTGAATCGGCTTTAACTTGAATCGGCTTAAAAATGGAAATGCAGAATATGACGTCAAACTTCGGAAAGGCAAGTAATTAATGAAACTTCATATTGCTAACAGTTTTACCTTCAATGAAACTTCCGAAATGAGTTTTGTTCTGTAAGAAAGGAAAAGCTGAAGGTATTCCTAATTACAGATGGCGTTGCCCGGGATTTTAAGAATGTTTGTTAACCAAAATCAATTAAAAAATTAACGCAGTATAAATAACATAGAAAATAATTGACATTTTCTATGTTATTTATACTGTGACAGAACCCATGACACGGGCTTCGCCCTTCTAGCCGGTAGGTTTAGGGACCCGCTCCCTTCAGCAATCATTGTCAGAGAATGGAAATACTGAAAAACAACGAATCAAGGTATCTAAATTTTGTGGCTACGTATTCCACGTCCTGATAACAGTCGGAGCCACATGAAAAATTCCTCCCCCCCGGCGAGAAATTTCGTTCAGTCCAACCTTCCACGAATGGGCGAAAAATTCTTTCTTCGAGCCTCTCCCCCCCCCGTCTATGGGTGAAAAAATGGTTCTACATCCAAACCGCATTTGAGAACCCACGCAGCAAAATTTGTGTTGAAGTATCGTTCTTTAAAATTCAATTAAAAATCGAAATTTTTAAGATAGAGACTTGAAATGAGATTCATGTGAATGAGAAAGCTTTCATCTTTCAGATGACGTAAAAATTTCTTTGTAAGATAAAAACACGAAGAGCATCGGCCGTAGACACTAAAAAGGGCGTAAATATCTCGATAAAGTGGATTTATTATTTTGATGAAAATATTAGTCTGTTTTAAATTATTTTTAAACAAATGAGGTCTTGTTTGAAGTTGAAATGTCTGTAGTCTTAGACTGTAAAAAGATCAAAATTCTACGATCATTTTTTGCCGAGATATGGTAATCTGAATTTAAAAAAACATAAAATATCGCACAAAACATAAAATAAGAAATTTTCTAGAATAAAATTTAAAATTCGGGCTTCGAGATGCACCTTCCCATAGTCTGCACTACCCGTGTGCCAAATTTCATGGCTGTAAGTTTCACAGATTTACCTGGGGGCCGCATACACACACACACGCACGCAAACACTCTCTTTTATTAATAAGATTCGTTTTAGTTGCCCACTTTAGGTTTCACAGAAATTTTACATTTCAACATTAATTAAAAAACAAAATTTGCATTTTAACATCATTGCTATGACCGAGGGACCAAGGCGCTGGCATTCGGTACCAATGTCTGTGGGTACAAATCCCAATCTTGGTGTGGACGTTTGAAGCCGTTCGGGATCGACTTTAAGCAGTAGATCCCGGTCTAATTAGCCCTCGTGCAGCAAAAATTGACTGTAGCGCTCCAAACTAACAGCTAAAAAAAAATTTGCCTTTTTACATCATTGTTAAGGACACAAATTTGCCTTTCCTGATTATTGCTAAAAAAGAAAATTTGCATTTTCTCGACATTGCTAAAAAATAAAATTAAAATTCCAACATCATTGTGAAAATAGAAAATTTACATTAAACATCATTGCTGAATTAGAAAATTTCAATCTTATCTATTTGAAAATAATAATACACATTTAAAATAAGTATTTAAATTATCTGCATTAATATAATGGAAGATAATTTTTTCAGCTATTTAAAACATTTATACACTAGATGAAACGATTTGTTTATGAATTTTTCCTTGTTAAAATTAATCCCAATTCACATCAGCTATTTTCCAACAAATGTTTTCTTCCTTATTTCACTCTGTTTACACTGTTATAGTGACATAAACTGACTCTCGTTGCATGATCATCCCGTATCTAAAACAACTGATTTTTCGATTAATTTTTAAAGGAAATTTTCGTTTGTTCTTTGCTCGCTTGTACTATTCACAGAGAGTGTTGATTAATTCACACCCTCGATTTCAAATTAAGCATTACATATATCTTACTTTTTGAGGAGACTGTAATTTGCCCGTTTTTGATACGGCACCTTTTTATGTTCGACAAACATCGACAGTTTTCTTCCGTGAAATATGTTTCTTTTGAAAATAGACTTCTTTCAATTTCGTATGAAATTACTAAATTGCTTTCTCGTATTCGTTTGAATGGTTTTTCTTAACCAACGGGTAATTCGAAGTCTGAATCCCCAAAGGATTCTTTTCCTTTAACAATCACCAAGTTATTTACTTTCTTTCTTACACGACCGGCCTCTCCTGGATTTTCTGAAATTAGGACTCTAAGATAATTAATTATTTAGTAGAATACATCTAAAAGTTCTATTTTTCTCCTTTCGATTTCATTTGCTGTTTTGATTTTTTACTTGTCGAAAAAAATGTATTCCTTAAAGATGATCAGTATGATTCTAAGCTTTTTTTATAAATTGCATTTCTAACAATTCTATTAGTGTTGCAATTTTAATTCATCATATGCTGTATCCCCTGAAAAATATGATAAATTGATTTTCTATGAATATTTTTTTTTATTTGTTTGCTAATGCGTAACACTTGTAGATGAAAACATTCGCACTTTAACGACGAGAAACGTTTGTTTCTTTCAATTCGGGTACCGTATAGGTAAACACACACCTACCACTGGCACAACCTCAATTTTGGCTAAATACCCGCGGTAGTGACATCTGGCGAGTTCGCACAGCCTCCCCACTCTATCTAACTTCATAGAAGGACTTTCCGGTATATTAGTTTAATGTGCCCCTATCCAACTTAGACGAAGGTATTTGAGAGCGTGCCTCTGGATTCCAGCTGAGCATCACAAAATCCAAGCCCAACGCACAACCACTGGGCTACCTCAGGCATTATTCATCTCAAATCTAACATTTCTATTAGTTTCACCGTTTTTATTCACCATATACAGTATCCATGAGAAACTATGATGCGCTGATTTTAGTTTAACAATTTTGTATTAATATAATCTCTTATTCTTTTTAATTATTTTTATTTTTATCCTTAAATAATCATGAAAATCATCGGTTTTTGAAATTTCTAATATTACCACTTACAAAACTCTTGCTCAATATTTAGTTTTATATATATATATATATATATATATATATATATTGCCATTGTTCATTAGTTTGATTTCGAGTTATACTTTTGTAAACACACACATATATATATATATATATATACTGGCTTTATATACCCGGCGTTGCACGGGCGTACCCTTAATAAGGCTTACTTGTATATTATGTAAACTTGTACATTATAATAACTCCCCCCCCCTTGCTGATGTCAGCATTAAAATGTTTCTATCCTGATATCCCACCGACCCTTCGAGGAGGTTGAGGGCTTCCCCGCAAACCCCTGTGAAAATCAACGTTTTCATAAACAAAGAATTACCTGGCGTTGCCAGGATAATAAAAATGAATGGAGTTAACCTGAGCTCTAGATGCATATGTACAAACAAACGAACTATCTATAACCCACACACACACACTTTTCCAGGCTTCATTTAATTAAGGTTGATCGCTCTCTTTTCCCCTACAACCAATTTCGTGTGCAAAAAATATATAAAAAATACAAATTATTGGATTGTTTCTAGCAATTTTTACAAAATCGAAGCGAATGTCGAAAAATCGTGGCATTGATCGTGTTTGTTACAATTAATCTTGTTTGTTGCATTTTAAATCAAGAAACTTATGGATATACAATTTCCTTCTTTGAGACATGAAGGAATATATAAAAAACACGTTTTGCTCCCCCTCCCTACCTCGGGGGGCCAATTTTGAAAAATCCTGAAACTGATTTTTAGGTATTCGTCTTCCTTTCATTTTAAAGCAAGAATCTTATGGGTATCCGTTTCCTAATTTGAGATATAAAGGTATATGTGAAAAACACGTAAAAACACGTTTAGACCCCCTCGGCCCTTGGGCCGAATTTTAAAAATTCCTGAAATTCATTTTCAGGTATTCATGTTCCTTACATTTTAAAACAAGAATCTTATGGATATCAATTTCCTTCTTTGAGATATGAAGGAATAAGTAAAAAACACGTTTTGCCCCCCCCCCCCCCCCCCCCCTTGGGGGAAGAATTTTGAAAAATCGCTTCTTAAATGACGCCTTCACAACAAAAGTATTAAGCTCCTAAAATTTGATATCTGTATCTCCAATAGTTTTTGCTGGGCGTTGATACGTGAATAAGTAAGGACTTCTTCCTTTATTTATATATATATATATATATATATATATATATATATACCGCATAATGTGATCACTTGGACATGGTTCATCACTTGATAATTAAGTGGGAAAATATGAAAAAATTATATTTTACAAGTAATAAATTTAATTTCAAATTCCAAAATATATTTTTAGAGCGAGAATTCTGTCATATTAAAATATGTCATTACAGAAGGCATCTTGTTTCTTTCTGAATAATTTATTATGCATCAAATATGACAATATTTAGAAAACATCTACATTATTTCCTGTAAAAAAATACATCATGCCTTATTTTAGGAAAAAAATGTAATAGAAGTAATATTGATACCTTTAAAGGATGTTTCCATCTCTTTTCATTCTCAATAATTTTATTCCGATATAAAAGCCCCTTTTGCATATGAAACATTTTGCATATATTACTTCCTTTTCTAAAAAGCTTTTATAAATCAGTGAACCTAAGAAAGCCATATTGAAGATACATCGAAAATACATTAAAACTCCACAAAAAGCAAACAGTGCCCGAAAATAAAAATGCGATAGAGAGAGATGAATCTACAGAAGCGAAAGTGAACTAGACTGTAAAGTGTTTGAATGGTTGCGTTTCAAAACAAAAGAATGCATATATGATTGGAGAATAAAGCAAAGAATACTCCAATCAAGATGGCTAAGAGAGGAGAGGAACAAAATTTCTCTCTCTCTCCATGTTTTTGAGATGGATGCAAAAGAAATAGCTCGCACAACAGTCACTGAATACTAATAGTCAAACAGAAGTTGAAGCATTTTTAGATGAAACTGAAATATGCGATATAAAAAATAATCTTTCGTATGAAATGATAAATATATTTCAATATATATAAAAGGTCTTTCATATTGAATGGGACAAAAAGAAAGCACACCTGTGAACGCTGTAATTACTTTATTTTGATAAATCAAATTTACAGTGAAACCATAGTTATCCAAGTTTCTATAGATGTTCTATGTGTGCCCCTACGGTGACACCACAAATATCTATGTGGCATTCCAGTTCCTGCCACACTAGTGATAGAATATCCTTTGTTATTGATTCGAGCATTTCAATTATCCGTTACTTCAGTTGCTGTAAGTCCTTGGGAAATGGAGGCCCGAACACTCTGTCTTTAACAAAACCCGTTAGGAAAAAAATCATAAAGGGTTAGATCTGGGGATTTTGGTGGCCAACAAAGGAAAAGCATATCGTTTGACCAAACATGACCAATTCAGCAATGAGGTAGACTATCTTTCAGGTACTGACGTACGTTTTTATGCCAATGTAGTAGAGCACTATCTTGCTTCAGAATGAAGCCGCGAATCGCTTCTTCGAACTGAGGGAACGATAAACGAAGATGTTTTGGCGTATTCCAAAACACAGTACGATTTCTCCTGCATGGATGATGATATTTCGATTAACAGTGCCTCTACCGGCGATTTCATAACGGGAAGATTTCTCGCTGTTGCCAGATAAAACTTGTATAATTGTAGTTTCAGAATTAATTTGCTTAGGATAAATAAATCAATTTCAGAACTTGTACTAAGCTATTCATTTTGTCCCATTCAATATGAAACACCCTGTATGTATATATATATATATATATATATATATATATATATATATATATATATATATATATATATATATAATGTATACCTTCAAAATGTAATTTAATGTGTCTACACAGCTCTTAGCTTTCAATTGCTTAGGAAATTTAGTACGAGAACACATGACTCATGCAATGTATTACAGACATGTGTTCATACACCTTTTATTTCGCCATGGGCAAAAAGATAGAGCTAATACTTTTAACTGTGGTTTGACAGCATAAACAAGCATAAAGAAGCATAATCGACAATACAATCAAATAGATTATTGGCCAAGCAATTATGGTTTTATCTAAAGGTAAAAAAAGGATAGTCGAATTTTACCATAAAAAATGCAAAAATATGACTAATGATTAAATAAACCGACATTTTGATGAGATTTTTAATCATCAATACTCCCCAAACACAATTATATCTATGCATTTAACTGCATATTTTTAATCATGTGATGACATTAAAGTGCTATGATGATACAGCATATCTGCAAAACAATAACTAACAAACAAAAACTAATCATATAGTTAACAAAGGATCTTGAAAATCTTTCAAGAACAGTTATATAATGAATCAAAAGTTAATTTCAAAACTACAAGTTCAGTGCTTGCTAAAAAAAAGTCTGTGAAAGTATGAAACTACAACAGATTATATTTATTTAGTATTTTGTATGCGCTGTTATCTTCAGAAATTTGAGATACCAAAAGAAACAACTAATTAATTATCATTCATCACTAACTTTTTTCCATGTTGACAGGTTAAGATTCTTTCAGTTTTTTTAAGAAGTTGTTTTATGACTAGAATTTTTTTTTTTAAATTTACATAAAATTGCCTCCAGAATGTGTCTCGTGACAAAACCAGACTTTTTCTAATCATATTCATTAAAATAAATGCTTTAAAAATAAAATTCATAACACTACAACTAACTTTGGATGGAACACATCTTTTTAACTATGACTTTATACCATCAAAAATAGCTATATAAAATCGATGACTTAGGAAAAATAAAGGTAAAATGTTAAGTTAACTTTGAAAAAAATTTTATTTCTTATTTGCGACTATTGAATTTATCGAATAAGGCAACAAAGGCTTAATTTTGCTTATTTAAATCCTACTGTACTTGAAAAAGTAATTTTGAGAAATAAACTAGAATAATTTTAGCAATGAAATGAGTTGTTAAATAAAATGTCTCGTGACATAATTTAGAACGAAGAGAGAGAGGCTTTCAAGTGTGTTGTATTTCGAGTGAAATACCGCGTTTTTCTGTCGGTTGATGGCCGAATGGCTAGGGCGCTATCCTTAGGTACCAGAGTCTGTGGGTTCGAGTCCCACTCTTAGGATGGACTTTTGTAGCCGTTTGGAATAGGCTTTAAGCAGTAGGTCCGGTCTAATTATCCCTGGAGTAACGCAAGTTGATCGTAGCTTTCTAAACCACACCAAGCCTATCCTAAAAAACTTGTTTTCCCGGCGTTGTCCGCGTATTTGGAACATTTCGGCCATCACCGTAGCGTGCCAAACCAAACCATATATTTCTATATTTTCCTAAAACCAACTTTTATTAAACTGATTAATTATTTTGATAAATGAAAATTTTTGATATGTTAAGAAGTACGTCATAAAAAATAAAGAGACTGACAGTACTTACATTTACGTTCAGTATGATAGGTAGTATATCCTAAACCTTACGATAAAATTTTCAGCAGAAAGTAACAAAATAGTTTTTAGGTTTCGATGCTCGGAATGATAAAAATTGTTGTTTTGAGATTAGTGTCGATGAAAGTGATTTAACTCAAAGAAGCAAATTTTGGTTCAATGTTCATTGTTGTTCCCTTACTTTAAAAAAAGTGTTTTGGTCATTCTGTGTCTTCCTCTTATTAGTTCTTAGAATGTCAAATTTATTTTGACTCTGTACCATCCAAGCAAAATTGATTACTTTTACTTTTAAAGCACTATTGTAATGTGCAATTATAGCATTTACACAACCTGTCTGAATAATGCATTATTCATACAGGTTGCCTGAATATTGACTTTTATTACCTTTGCCTTTAAACTAAACTAAACTCATGCCGCAACAGTCCGCTGTGGACCAAGGCCGGCGGTGTCCATCTCCGCCTTCTTGACCGTGGTCTTGGTCTGCCATACAGCATATGTCTCAGTCAGGTGGACAACCTAACGTGGGACCCCCAGAGATTAGTTCCCAAGGATGCTTGGTCTTCATTTTATCGACCCACTCAAGGGATAAAAAGGCGTCGACCTTGCCCAGTAGCAGGATTTTATTGCCTTTAGGGCAATGAATTCTCGTGGCAGTTTCAAATTATATATTTCAAAAACTAACGAAAGACACAGAAGGCAATGGTAAATAATTTTCGCTTGAAAGTGTTTGTTTGAGAGCTCACTAAAATACAACCCGCATTCAACTTCTAAGATCCCATATTTTTTTTTTTCACTGAAAAGAAAATACACTAGGAAGCTGAAACTACTGACACATCTCAACATAGTCATATGCCAAAAGCTCGCATTTTTCCGCAACGTCGACACCACGGCTTCACTACCGCTGGGGACGCTTCCATTAGGGTCTGCTGAGGGGTCACTTGTAGCTCCTAGTCGCAACGTTGGGAGTTCGGATAGGCGTATCTGTATTAGAAGGAATACAGTGGAAGAATGTTGAGCAACACTTTGGGGCAGATTCTACTTTTGTATTGGTGTGAATTCAACGAAAAGATTTTTTTGTAAACCACCAGGTTCAAGAAATTTAAAAAAATGCTTGATCCAGCTCTTTGAAAGCATATTCCCGGAGTTCACAACTCTGCGGATTTACCATCAAGAGGATGTGCAGCCAAACAGCTTTTAATAAGTAAACGGTGAGAGGGACCCACATGGCTCCTAGAAACAGACGAAAGCTGGCCTGTTACGGAACAAGTTATTGATGAGGATGCAATCTCACAAGAGAGAAGAAAAAACAGTTCAAATTTTGTGGCTGAGGCCATTGCTTTTTCGTTATGTTAGGGAAATATCTGTGTATGCTGCAACACTTCTGAAGAAAGGAAAAATACTGAATGCGGACATCATGGAACAGTGGGGTATTATATAACTATTTCTCCGATTATGATAAAACATTGCGCATTATGGCTTGGATTCATAGGTTTATTGCTAATTGTTGTAATCCTGAATCTTTACATGACTGAAGAATTAACATACCAAGAATTTAAAGATGTTAAAATAAAATGATAAAATTGATTCAAAACGCATATTTTACATATGATAATGAAAGGAAGTTGAAGACTTTATTCACTTACATAGACGATGAAGGACTCCTCAGACTGAGAAGAAAAATAATCCACGTAAAATATTCTATGAATTTAAGAAGAAGTTTGATTTTGCTATCTGATAAACAATTTGTTAAAAGATTGATTATGACAGAGCACAGAAAATATTCTCATGCCGGATCACAAAAGTTATTGAGTATCTTGAAAGAACAATACTGGATTTTGAATGCAAGGAAAACGGCTGAATCTGTGATATTCTAATATGCCATTTGCTTATGATATAGCAGATGAAACCTAATTGCACCAGCATCTTCGTTATCTGAAAATTGTGTTTCCTACTAATTTTGAAGTTGTTAGATTTGCTTTTACAGGTCCAATATAATTAAAAGGAGGAAGTTTGGCTTGGATTTGTATTTATACAAGGGCTGTATATCAAGCGGTTCATTTTGAACTATTGTCATCATTAAACACCGAGGCTTTCTTGAAGAGTTTTCGACGTTTCATAGCTCGACGAGGTAGGCCATTTGTTGTGTTTTGTAAAAACTGTACCAATTTCGCTGGAGATTCAAACTGCTTAAAATTTATTAATTGTAAAGAAATTTCACGATACAGTACATCTAAAAAAACTCAGTGGTATTTTAATCTCCGTACAGCCGCCTGGTGGGAGGATTTTGGGAAAGACTGGTGTCATGAAGCAGATCCAAAAGAAGGTAAGGGGAAAAGCTATCCTGTCTTATGAATAAATGAATACTATTTTGTGTGATACAGGAAAAAAATTTCTCTAGACCTCTGACACATTTTTCGTATTGTGAAAGTGAGTGTAGGGCCAGGCGCTCTCTAGTAACGTTTTTTTGTGTACGAAGGAGACCTCCCACCGGATCACAGTGGGGGAGAACGAGCTTGGCTCGCGGAGAGTATAGGCGGTGCTCACGGGAGACCGGCCTTTATGTATCCCGCATTTCTCTTAATACAGTATTTTAATGATCTTGATCATACTTGAGCCCTGTACATAATTGTTATATGTGTGTGTGCGTGTTCAATAAACCAGGAAAATTTCCAACCGACTCGTATTCATTTCGAACCAATTTTCACACGGGGATCGGCTGAAAGAGAAAGACGCCGTCCTCGTACAGTGTCGCACCAGACATGATCCCGATACGATCGACTGAACTGTGCGGCGTGGAGTCGGCAACGCTAGGATGGAGGTTGGACCCTTCCTGATAAATTTAGTTTTTGTTTTGGGGGATTAATTGAGGTTATAGTTTTGCATTACTTAAGGGTTTTGACACACATTTTTCTACGCACTTAGGTTGTTTTGTTAGCGGATCTTTAAGTTATGAAAGGTATACGACTTACCTTTCTTCCGCTTCTTCTGGGCGTCTGTATCTATAAAAAGTAATATTCCTTTGGATTGATGGAGAGGGCAATCTCTGCAAGGCACTAAATTTTTATTTTTACTAACGCATCACAAACACAAATTATTTACAAAAACGCATAGCCTCCCAACTCGGGTGATATGACCGCGCTTATTCGCGACATTCGAAAGTCTGAATCTGAGTGTTCTGTTTATAGTCAGTTTCTCTCTTCACTTCAGTTCGGAGAGAAGCTCGGAAACTCATGGAGGATGGAAGGAAAGGTTGGTCGGCAGCAACAGAGATGATGGGTTGCTAAGATTGATATTGTTTGTATTACTGTTATTTATAGTTATGTGTTTATACATTTTGATTTATGATATGTAAAGATGTTTAGTGTTAAAGGGCTTATAAAGGAAGACCTGAAAGAGGTAGCGAGGGAACTAGGAGTTGTAGAGAATCCCGATCATAAGATCACGGAGTTAAAGGAACTCGTTTTAAAATCGGTTGAGTGTGAGAATGAAGAAAATTTCGTTAGGGAATTTTTCCTCACTACGGTGGAAAATAGAAAGAAAAGGGAAGAACAGGAAAAGCAACGGGAAGAACAAGAGATACAACGGGTAAAACACGAGAGGCAACTTGAATTAATTAAGGCACAAACCACAGTTAATGGCGGGGGATCACGTGAATCGGAGGACGTTGCACAAAACAGTACCGATAGTAACGATAGTAATAAGCCACTGATAGACATGATTTGAAGTGTTAGAAAGCTTACTATCCCTGTTCCGATAAGACCAGAACTTTGGAACCTATTTTTCAGCACGTTAGAGCGCGCATTTATTACGAAGAAAGTCCCAAAACAATTTCAGCCGTAAATATTGCTTAATATCTTGGGAGAAAAATCGGCTAATATTTTGATATGCATAAATGATAAAGAGATGCAGGATTACGATTCATTGAAAGCTATAGTACTTAGGGAATTTGAACCTACACCGCAGATTTGCTGGGAGAATTTCCGGAAAGCCAAAAGAGACGCCCGCGAAAGTCATGTACAATTTGCGTCGATGCTAAAAACGATGTTTAAATATTATGTAAAACTCAGGAAGTGTGAAAACTATGACACACTTATAGATTTAATTGTCGCGGACAAATTATTTGAAACCCTAGATGTAGAAACGCAGTCTCACATCTCTATCAGAATGGGTGATACCTGGTTTTTGCCTATAAAATTAGGTCAAGAGATCGACTTATATCATACCTCGAAAGGTAAATCCTTCTATAAGTCTGCACAAGTAGATAATGAAAACTCGCGCAATAAGTGGGAAAAGTTCCCCTCTAATGCAAATAAGTATGTTCCCCCACATTTAAGCCACTACGACAAGGATAGGAAAAATTACTATAGTAGTAAACCAAAGTCAAAGGAATGTTTTCTATGTAATGCGAGTTCGCATCTTGCAAAAGATTGCCCAAAGAAAGGCCAAAATTGGGGAAATAACTCACAAACTAGTAAGGATAACGAATAAAGAAAACAACGAATAAAGAAAAAGGGGATGATGAACCATTGGTAGCGAAAGTACAAACGAAATATCTAGAACCGGAGTGCCAGGTAGAAATACAACCACTTGAGCGCACAAAAATATTAGTGGGAAGTTACGAAGTTGAAGGGATTATAGACAGTGGAACCCAGCTACCTATACTACACCCAAATAATATGCCTAACTCAAGTGAAGAAACACGCGGAAAAATAATTCTTACGCCCGCCTTTGGTACAAATATCGAAGCCCAATTAACAGAGGTTCCTATGGCGTTAAAGGACGATATCTATAAGAGTTGAATTCTCACTCCTGTGAGAGTCATGGCGGCTGTTACAGATAAACTGAATGTATCATGCTTACCACCCCCCAAAGTTTATACACTTTTAAGGAATGCCCATGAGAACAATATTCTCGAATTCGAAGTCCTTGGCAAAGGGAACAAAATCGCGTCCAGTGACTCTAGGACCTCAGTGAAGATTAGAAGACATAAGCATGCGGAGGGGTGTGATAGTTTATTACTTTGGGAGCAAGAAAGGGGGTGGGGGTCAGGAATTACTCGGGACAAAGGGAAGATCCCAGGATCGTAGGTGTCAGTGAACGAGGAGAAAAGTTTAGTGCAACTAGCGGGGGAGACAGCGAATGATAAGGGTCAAGGAACCCTGGCTAAGTTGATGTCAGCTGTAGCTGAAGGGAAGGAAAAAGACGAGAGGGATGTTTATTTCTCAGAGACCGCAAGACTGATTCAGGAACAGAATCAGTGTGAATCTTTAGACCGTGTTAGGCAGGAGTTAAAACTTAAGAAGGAAAATTTAATAATAATGGATGGATTGATTTTTCACAAAGACAAAACTTTGGGGGAACCTATTACACAATTGGTTTTGCCCTATAGGAAGAGAGAACAAGTGCTGAAGTTAGCACACAAGTGTTCGGGGCACATATGGCATACCGTAAAACGCGAGAGAGGGTAAAGTACAGTTTCTATTGGCCCACAATGGGGAGAAATATAAGGGAATTTTGCAACAGATGACAGCCATGTCAGTTAAGGAGGGTAGTCAATGTGTCAGACCGGGCGCCAATCATGGCCATAGTACGACCAAATTTACGTTTTGAAGTCGTTAATATCGATATCATAGGTCCGATCGAACCACCGTCAGGTAGGGGACATAAATACGTACTATGTTTAATGTGTCAACATTCGAGGTATGTTTAAGATCGCGGTATGTTTAAGATCATTATCGTCAAAAGCTACATGCAACGCCCTGTTGGAAATCTTTGCACGAACGGGCATTCCGAATATAGTAGCTAGTGACTGTGGGACAAACTTTACAGCAAATTTAACGCAAGAGTTCCTAAAAAGGATTGGCTGTAGCCCACGATTTTCAACCCCGGGATATGCGGCGAGCAATGGTTTGATCGAAAGATATAATAGAGTTTTGAAGGGAGGATTGCATCATGTTATAAGAGAGGATCCGAGGAATTGGGATAAACATATACCGTTCTTGTTATGGGCATACCGCAAAGTCCTTAATTGCACCACGGGACATTCCCCATTCAAATTAATGTATGGAAGGGAACCCAAGGGACCGCTTTCTATATTCAAATCAACATGGGCAGGGGAAGTACATATACCTCTCAACGTAGCAGAGTGGGCGACGGAATACCTGCAAAGGCTAAAATGTAATTTGGAGTTAGCAGCAGAAAAGGCATCTATAATAGCAGAGGGAAAGCAAAAGGCATACCAAGATTATTTTAATAGGAGATCATCAGTTAGGAATTTCAAAGTAGGGGACCGAGTAATATTATTAATTCCGGATTCTGACAATAAGTTATATGCCTGATGGACAGGACCCGGGGAGATAACAAAAAAATGTACAGAACACTCATATAGAGTAAAATTACTGGATGGTACTGTAAAGAAGGTTCATGTAAACAATATAAGTAAATATTACCCGCGAGCGCAAAGCAACTTAGGGATCATTTTTGATAAGGATAAAGAGTTTGGGGAAATAATTTCTACCCTCGGACGAGACGATTGTTCCCAGGATTTCGTAGAGAGAGTGAATATTCGCCATTTAGATGAAGAGAAAGGGAGAGAGTTGGTAAAATTACTTAAGAAGTATTTGAAATCGTTTTCGGGAAGCTTAAATGTAGCAAAAGTGGGAGAACATTGAATCAGGCTAGTTGAAGGACCGGTAAGAAAGAAACCGTACGTTTATCGTATACCAGAAATGTTGAAGTCAAAGGTAGATGAACAAATCAGAGAATTAAAAAAACTAGATTTGATTGAATCCAGTGAAGCAGAAATAGCGTACCCAATAGTATGTGTTAATAAGAAGGATGGGACAATGAGGCTTTGTATAGATTTTAGAGCATTAAATGTCGTAACTAAAAAGGATGACTTTCCGATGGAGAATGTAGCTGATTTAATAAATAATATAGGACAGGCGAATGTGATAACATCTATAGACATTTTAAAGGGGTACTGGGAGATACCATTTAGTACCCAAAGGGTACTAAACACGGCATTAAACCAGTTCCACTCATTCTGTAGAACTTATATAGATGACATCTCGGTGTTTTCTTCCGATTGGGATAGCCACACGAAACAGTTAGACTTAGTGTTGAAGAAACTGCAAGAGTTGGGGTTTACTGTGAAGGTGGAAAAATGTGTGTTTTGTAAATACAATATAAAATACTTAGGCCATGTGATCGTTTCTGGTAGACACCAGCCCGATCCTGAAAAATTAGAAGCCATCCACAACTTAAAACCCCCCAGGACAAAAACAGAGTTGATAAGCCTACTCAGACTCTGCAACTATTAGAGAGACTACAAACCGAAGTATTCGGATCTAGCGTACCCACTAACGAGCTTGACTGGCAAAGGAACGCCAGAAACTATTCCATGGGAAACGGCTCAGGAGTGAGCATTCCAAACGTTGAAGCAGGCGCTATGTCACGCACCAACTCTCTACACACCATCGATAAACAGGCTATTCATCATCCAATCTGACACATCTTCATTCGCCATCGGGGAATGTTTATCACAGAAGTACGAAGATGGGGTAATTTGCCCCATAAGTTTCACCAGCAAGAAACTGACCTCAACACTACAAAAACGGGCCACCATAGAAAGAGAGGCCTACTCAATTGTGTGGTATCTCAAAAGGTTTGGGTCCTGGATTTTCAGAGCGCCGGTCGAAGTGATCACTGATCACAACCCGTTGAAGTACATCACCAAGGGAGGGACTCAATCATTTAAGTTACAGCGCTGGGCGCTGGCCCTACAACGCTACAACTTGACCATCACGCACTGCTTGGAAACAAACTCGTAAATGCAGACACTTTGTCAAGACTACCGAGGAGCGAGAATGACATTTAAGGTGTCCTGTATCGACGAATTGAGTGTCGTCTTTGAAGGACTATACATGGAAATAACGGACATTAAAAAAAAAACCTTCTTTCTTCAATGCTTTTGAATTGTTTATAACCTATCTCAGACTTTTTTCAGGTGCAGTCCTCTAGCTGAAAGTTTTCTTTTATATAGCTAAGATGAGGAGAGACCCTGTTATGAAAAGAAAAAAAAACTTTGTTCATGTTATGTTTTAGATATTCCTGTAACCCAGTATCAAGGTGACTTGAGTGCTTAATGATTCATACTTTAGGGTTGCACTGTGTTTTCGGCTATATTAAATAATTGCGTTTTTTTATTAGTTTAGAATTTGTGTTTAATGGTTCATATGCTAAAGTTGCACTGTGTATTTTTTATATCAGGTGATTGTTTCCTGTTATTCATTTGAATTTGTTGTAATGGAAGTCTCCAGGCCTATTCGGTTTTGTCAGATGGATGTTGCAGACTGCAGATGCAACTCCCATCTTGGGGGGGGGTGAGGTGTAGGACCTGGCGCCCTCTAGTAACGGTTTTTTTTTGTGTATGAAGGAGACCCCCGGGTCACGGTGGGGGAGAACGAGCTTGTCTCGCGGAGAGTGAAGGCGGTGCTCACGGGAGACCGGCCATTTTGTATCCCGCATTTCTCTTAATACAGTATTTTAATGATCTTGTTCATACTTGAGCCCTGTACATAATTGTTATATGTGTGTGTGCGTGTTCAATAAACCAGGAAAATTTCCAACCGACTCGTATTCAATTCGAACCAATTTTCACACGGGGAGCGGCTGAAAGAGAAAGGCGCCGTCCTGGTACAGGGAGTTCATTCATTTATCTCCAAGTTGCTTTTTACAGGATATCCATCAGACTGATATTCCAAGTCTTGATGAAGTTGATGAAAATGTATATCATCAAAAATTAACAACTGATATCTGGAAAGATTTATATACGAAGATTTAGGACTTTTAATTAGTAAAAATATTTAAAAAACAGGAGGAACAAGTCAAACTTGGAGGCATTGTGATCATTGGGAATGATAAGTGTATTAAATAGCATTTGGGTCTAATGAATGAGCTATTGCCTAGAAGAGACAATGTCGCTAGATTAGTAAGTTTGCATACGAAAAAGGGTCTTCTTTTAAGACCCATATAACGAATTTTTAGATTAGATCTAATTCATTTTTCGAAATGTGAAAGTGAATTGATTCATTTATCTCCAAACTGCTTCTTACATGATATTCGTCAGACTGGTGTTACAGGTCTTGATGAAGTTGATGAAAATGTATATCATCGAACATTAACAATTGATATCCGGAAAATTTAAATCTGATTATTTGACTTTTAAGCAGTAAAAATGATCTAAAAAAAGGATGAACAAGTCAAACTTAGAGACATTGTGTTCATTGGGAATGATAATAAGTGTATTGAATGGCATTTGGGTCTAATGAATGAGCTTTTGCCTAGAAGAGACATTGTCACTAGATTAGTAAATTTGCGTACGAACAAGGGTCTTCTTTTAAGACCTATATAGCGAATTTTTATATTGGAAGTTTCTTTTTTTTTTGAGGAACGCAAGAAAAACTGAAAGGTTTGTCATACGCGCGCGAATAAAGAAGTTCCTTACGCCAAAGATCTCAACGCAATTAAACAAGAATTAGATGAATATAAGTTTAAAACAAGAAGAGGTAGAGCTATAAAGGCTCCATTGAAGCTGAACTTATGAACTTTTTTTGAACTTCTCACATTAACATCCAGGGACATTTTAAAATTAAGTGAACATTGATTTACTTTTCTTTAATTTTGGAAGTTTTAAGTGAATCAAAGTTTATTTGAATTAAGTTGACTCCCTTAAAATTATGGTCGGAGGATGTTAGATCTAGTTCTTAAGCCACAATTAATCATTTGTTATTTTAGTTTTATTGAAGTGGCAACATTAAATAGTTTTTGCTCGTGATTCTTTTGAAAATTTGTAGTTTTAGGAACTTGCTGTTATTCAGACTAACTGTGTCTTTAAAGTTTTAAAGTTGTGAATATTTCTACAAAAAAAGTCCTATTTTTTATTTGAACAAAATGCCTCTGGATACTATTTCAAACACTTATTATTTACCGTCCTATTCCTTTTGAATGATGTTAGCCTTTGTTGTGTACATCTATTTGTGCATTTGAATCTGACAGTAACCAAATGAAAGTGCATATGTAGCTTTTGATTCTTGATAAGTATTTTTGTCCTTTGTAGTCATGATTTCTCAAGTGTGACAATTGAATCTAATCTTCTTAATGCCAGACAAAGCATTGCAGCCATTGGCCAACAATTATTCATCACCCCTTATACTTCTTTTTAAATATAAGTCTTTTATAACCTATATATTTTCAATATGATCAAATTAATCCTTCCTGTATTTGTACAGCCATAAGAGCATTATTTACGTTTTGTTTATTCTTTTAGGTACTGAGGAAACATCTTAGGAAGAAAAATTTAATATATCTGAGCTTTCAAAGACAAAAGTGTTGTGTATTATTTACTCACTGGTATTTGAATAATCTGACTTTCTTTGAATTAATATGCATGCTTATTAGAGAATTATCTTTTTTAAAGATTCAAGAAAATTTAGTAAAATTTTTAAATTTACTATTTAAAACTCTTTAATAAGGAAAAGAAAAAACTTGAATCTCTGTTTTACACCGTCAAAACTTCAGGAAAAAAGATTCGAACAAAATGTTGTTTACTATAATCCAGTTTATTGTTATTATTTTAAAAAATTATGCCTATGAATAAATTCATTATGTTATATTGCTAAAAATGTGTAATAAAGATCAATATATATAATTTGAATAATCTATCTAGTGATTTTTATTTGACTGAAAAATTATAACGTGTAATCGGCCTTGTTAAATTTTATTCAGTCAAAACCGGGACGTAATACCAGAAAAATACACTGATCTTTAAAAAGGAAAAGTACGTAATTAAATCCTGTACTAAAAAATGTAAAATATTTTAACAATATTTAATTTTAAAAAATTTAATGAAAAATGCTAATCAAAATTCATCCAACCGATAAGATATTAAAATGTCAGGAAATATAAGGCCTTATTACCCATTATTTTTCATACTTTATCTTAGATATTTATCACTGAATGTAAAAAAAAAGTCCTGAACAGGAAAAACATATTTTCAACAAAAGAAAATGAATAATCTTAGACAGGTGGTTTTGATGAAGCATAATTATCTGTCAACTTAACTTATAATATCGGCTTCTAATTATTACACTATAAACTTTTTTTCATTTTTTTTAAATATATTGTTTACATGTTTGGGTGAAAAATGTGCTTCGTTGTGTTAATAAAGATTTTTTTTTTCTTCACTCGAAGAAATTCTTTAAGATCTAAAAACTGATTCTCCCATTGAAGATTATTTATTATAAGGTTAAGTCATAAATTTTGTATGCATATTAGAATTACAGTAGCATTTAAAATAATAAATATATTCTTAATAATATATTTTATTACAGGATTTGTATAAAAAAATTCTAAATTGTATGATGTTTAAATTAAAAAAAAAAATAAAGATTTCCAAACCTCATTGCCTTTAAATACAGGGTGATTTAAAATGAATATAGTGATTACAAACGGCCATAGCTATTTAATCGAAAATAAATTATCGATAAGAATTACACAGAATGTAAAAGGAAGTTCAAAATTTTGTTTACATACTTTATAAATGTTCTATGTGACTCCCCTTGGTCACACGGACAACATCTAAGCGGTAGTCCATTTCACGCCATAAATTCTGAAGAATATGTGGAGTCACCAACGCAAGCGTATAAGATATGCGCATTTTGAGTTCTGGGGTTGTTTCCTTAAGCCACAGCTAGACACGGATTTCACGGATTACATCTTTCAGCAAGATGGAATACCCCCACATTGGGGTATGGATGTTCGAACATTTTAAAACCAACATCTTTCAAAGCGTTGACTTAGTTGAACTGGAGATGACGACGATGTGTTCTGCTCTTGGCCACCTAGATCTCCGGCCTAGACACCGTGCGATTTCTTTCTATGGGATTGTGTGTACCTTGTGTATATGCTTCCTTTGCCGAAAAAATTTCCAGAACTCAAAATGCGCATTTCTAATGCGCTTGCGTTGGTGACTCCACATATTCTTCAGAATGTATGGCGTGAAATGGACTACCGCTTAGATGTTGTCCGTGTGACCAAGGGAAGTCACATAGAACATTTATAAAGTATGTAAGTTAGAGAGCGTTACGTCTGCCCATCACTAATGTGACATACAACTTAGTGCAAGCCTGCATGACCTCGTCGTCCTCGGCGATCAACCACCCACGACGCACGAAGTGCGGAGTGCCCCACAGGTCCGTGTTTGTTTAGGACAAACGGGGCTCCTGAGAGATGCCATATGGCAAGACTACAGGCCCCAACGTCCCTTGTCACTCTTAGCCCGGACAGCCGCCCGGACCCCAGCCGAGTCACAAGGAGTCGATCAGCTGCTAAAGCCTTGCGGAGGCTACAGTGACTCGCTCAGGGGATCTACTCCCCCAGGCGAGTCACAGTCGTGTCCACCATTACCCGACTCCGTGGGCCTCACAACGCCCACTTCATCCTGGGTAGACACCACCTCCACCCGACCTCCACCCTCTGGGGCCGCACCACCAGTCACCCAGAGGTGCCGTCGACCTAAGCCTTGTTGGTGCTACACCAGCTCACTCAGAGGATCCCACTCCCCCAGACAAGCCGGAGTCGCATCCACCATTACCAAGCACCAAGGCCCTCACAACGGCCCTCAATGCCCTGGGAGGACACCACACCAACCCGACACTTGCCCTCATGCCCCAGCCGGACACCAGACCACTGCCCGGTTACCAGCCAGGACTACGAGGAAGTGGTGACAACCGCAGCCTTGATGGTGCTACGTCGACTCGCTCAGAAGATCCCACTCCCCCAGGCGAATCAAAGTGGCCCAATCCATTACCAGATACCTTGGTCCTCACAACGGACCCCGATACCCTGGGATTCGACCACACCAACCCGACCACGGCCCCCTGGCCTTATACACCACCTCCACCCGACCTCCACCCTCTGGGGCCGCACCACCAGTCACCCAGAGGTGCCATCGACCTAAGCCTTGTTGGTGCTACACCAGCTCACTCAGAGGATCCCACTCCCCCAGACAAGCCGGTCTGGGGGAGTGGGAGTTATAAAGTATGTAAACAAAATATTGAAACAAAATATTATAAAGTATGTAAACAAAATATTGAACTTTCTTTTACATTCTGTGAAATTCTTATCAATAAATTCTTTTTGATTAAATAGTTATAGCCGTTTGTAATCGCTATATTCATTTTGAATCAACCTGTATACTCTCCAAAATATGTTGTATACACAAAAACAGATATATATATATATATATATATATATATATATATCTGTGTGTGTGTGTGTGTGTGTGTGTGTGTGTGTGTGTGTGTGTGTGTGTGTGTGTAAACCCTTTAGTTGCATTCTTTTTATTTATTTTCTTTATTAATGGGAACCGTCTCGTTTCCTCGTTATTTTCCAACACCATAATTATATTTTCTTTCCCTTTTATATACTCTGGATGTTAAATCAGAAAACTAGACTGCTTCAACATTGCAATTAAGTGACTCTTCCCTTGTGAGATTTCTATAGGACGGGAAGTTTTAGTGAGAATATTAACGAGGGCCTTAGGTTCTCCTCCTTAGTCTGAGGCTTTTTTTTTACTATTCCTTCAGAAAGAGCGGTATAAACGGAACCCCAAAAATTACTAGATTGTACACATGAAGCCTCAAAATTGTGAGACTAATTTCGGAAAAGCAGATTGAATTAGCGACGTAGACGGTGGAAAATGTGAACGGAGGCTTATATGTGTCACTCTTAAAATGTTTCAATAAAAAATTTGGAATTTTCACATATATATAAATATATATATATATATATATATATATATATATATATATATATATATATATATATATATATATAAATACATATACAAAAGTTAGAAATGATATATTAAATAACTGTACACAATTAAAATACCATCAGGCGCTATGCTGCACTACATTAGTATTTCAAATATTTCTATCCTTAAAAAAAGTGTGAATCAGAAAACTAGTGGAATGCCAATCCAGGGAAACTACATCCAAATCCTGAAACTGAAGTTTCGAATGGCTGGGGGGAGTTGTGACCCCCCTGCTCCGGTTAAACTAGTTTTATGCCGCGGCAACACTCCCGGAAGCCCGAAACCTCAGTGCGACCTAGACTTTCGTCAAATATTATTAAAAGGTAAATCAAAAATCAAAACAACATTTAAAACATCAAATCTCATATAACCCATTTAAACACATTGTGTAAATTTCAACTATTATATTCATGTAAAATTATAACCAACCAACTGTGTTTCTCACATACCTGTATATTGCTACAAAGTCAGAATGTTCCTTATTCAAATATCTTTTATACTATATCCCAATCTCAAATAATTAACATACCGTTACGGTTAAAGAAAACGGTGTGAATATTCGGTTTTACTGATATTTAAAAATTTCTTTATATTAGACATTAAAAAAGACTTAGGGAAACCCATCTCTAAAGCAAAATTTAAAAACTGTTTAATTTTAAAATCCATATCTATATTATTAGTATTGAGACGTTTACATCTTGTTAAAAAATTAGTGATTACATTTCTTTTGATGTTTAGGTGTATGCATGTTGTCCATGACATTATACGATTTGGTTTAAAACTATAGTCATCTCGTTTATCATACATTTTTGTAATTATTGTGCCATTGCTAACTATAATACTTAAATCTAAAAAGTTCAAAAAACCTTCCTTATTGCACGAAGTTTCAATTAAATTTAAATTATTAGGGTAAAAACTAAAGTCCATTCTTGTGTTATTTACGAAGCAAACCAAAATGTCATCAACATACCTAAAAAACTTAACTTCATTTAATAAACTTGTACCTGTTTCGTAATAATGTAAATAGATATCTGCAAGAATTGAAGAGCATCCCCCTCCCATAGGGATACCATGTATCTGCTTATATATATCTCTTCCATTGTGTAAATAAGTTTCTTTTAAAACAAGTTGTAACAAAGATTTATATCGGTTATAAGTAATAAACTCTTGTATATCGTATCGTTCATATAGATTTAAAATGATATTATGTAAGTCATCTAAGTTAATCGAGTTAAATAAATCCGAAAAGTCATAACTAGAAATTCCCACAATATTCTCCAAGTAACTAATACTTTTTACCACTTCATAACTATTATTAACAATATATGTGCCTTCTTTTTTAATTTTTATCATAACGTTTTTGAGTAATTGTAAAAGACGGTTATTTGCAATAGTAAGATAAGTGTTACAGCCTATTGTTACGGCTCTAAATTTTATAGGTACCTTATGAAACTTGGGGATTAGTACTATGTATGGAAATTTAATTTTATTAATGCCTATTTTGAAACCTATACGTAGATATAACGCGTTTATTTTATTCTTAATTTCGTCAGTGGTTATTTCTATATTTTGATATACTGATGTATCTCTGTAAATAGCAATTAATTTATTACAGTAAAAACTTTTACATAATAATGCATAGTTGCTGGCCATTTTATCGACATAAGTTATAACATAACTATGCCTTAAATTAATGATACTGTTTTTTAAACTGTTTAAAGAAACACTTGGGTCGTTATGATTATATTTTTGTAAATATTTATTAATAGATAATTGAAATAACTTTTTAATGTTGAAAACCCATTCTGCAAAAGTGGTTGTAGGGTGGCTATATTTTATTGCTAATCTATACACAAAAACATCTATATCTCTGTCAAAAGTATTTACTACTCCGAATCTGGATCCTTCTACACGATAACCAGTGCCCTTATACATTATAAACTTCAACTTCTCATCTTTTACTATTTCGATGTTACCAGTGATGACATGTCCATAATTTTCGTTGTAATAAGGGGATGACGTGCTGCAATCACAAGATTCTGGCATATGTTTATATATATTTTTAGATATTTCGTTATAATTAAAAATCTTTCTACCTATAGGTAGTGAATATTTGAAACACGGGCTAATATACAAATCTTTTATGGGTAATAAACTACTGCAAGAATTAAGGATTTTGGAAAAAGTTATCTTGTCTACAATACTATTGTTATATGTCACAACACAATATTCCTTAGTCAATTTTTGGTATGTTACAAGATCAGACAAATTAAAACCAAGATAAATACTACGTGATTTAATGTTATCTATAAATGCATAAGGGGTAAGCGAGTCCTTTCCAAATCTGGTTAAAAAATCAGAACTATTACACAATTTCCAAAAATTACCCAGCCATTTGCGCTTTACACCATAAACAAAGTTCTTTATCCAGTTAAATGGAATATAGGATAACTGTTTAATCTTTACGCATAAAGTATTAAGTTTTTTCAAAAGATCTTTATATTTTCGTGTACCACCACCACCACCACGTTGTTTCCTTTTTAACGTTTTATTCACTGTCATGCTATTGTATGGATTAACTCCCGGCGAAGACACATTGGAAATATAGCTTGGTCCTATATTTTGGCCGAATAAAAGCGTATTTAGACCGTAAGGGTAAACAGTGTTAAACATTTGTATATGGTAATTTTCCCACCATAATCGCATCTTGTCATTAATAATTAAATCAATTATGGTTAACTTCATGTTTTCGACACCATGTTCCACAAAATGGTTAATTTCTATAGATACTTCGACCTGAGATTGTCGTTTGGCATTATAAACCTGACTTCGATGTAAATTTATCCGTTTATTTAAGGTATTTTTAGTTTGACCTATATATCCCAATCCACATATTTTACAACCTATTAGGTAAATGCAATTATAAACCTTGCAAAATTTTTTTAAACTACGAGAATTATCTATTTGTTTTTCATTTGCATTAGGACATGATTTACATCTACCATCTTTACACTTATTATATTTAAAACAATCCATACCATTATAATGACTGTTATAATTTCCTATCTCTAAGTTATATATATTATTACTATATACTTCATTTGAAGAACATACATTACGCTGACAAACACTTACAATTTTTTTGTATTCTCTCCCCGTTGAATTAGTAGGTTTGAAATAACTTGTAATAAGCTTAGGGTAACAGTTTGACGAACGACTGCATACCCTATTAGCAGCCGTCCGAGCAATTGCTGCTGTAGCTGCAATTTTGCCAGTCGCTAATTTCGTAGAGTTGTACATATCCATATATTTTAAAAGGGGGTTTTAAAAAAAACACTATAATAAATACACTATAATCTACGTAGACAAGCATTACTGCTTGTTTAATTACCTTTAGGTAACAACTCTTTTGCAAATCTCATCCAAAATGCTCTACAGTATCACAACAGCCCTACTATTAAACCGGTTTTTACGTACTACACCACCATTAAATCACGGAGAGAGAAAATTTTATCACATTTTTTAAAAATTTTTGTATTTTATTTTGTGTGTTTTTTTGAATGGCAGAATAAGTAAAGTTGAACTAAGTCTACCTAAATCCCAAACTCCGTGTGTCGCCGCAACACCCAGGATTCTCAGTGTCCTCCCCAGATACACATCCAAACATACTAACTTAATAAAAAGCCTTATTTTGTAATGACGAGCGCAATGCTGCTCACTTCTATTACAAATTTTATAAATACATATACAAAAGTTAGAAATGATATATTAAATAACTGTACACAATTAAAATACCATCAGGCGCTATGCTGCACTACATTAGTATTTCAAATATTTCTATCCTTAAAAAAAGTGTGAATCAGAAAACTAGTGGAATGCCAATCCAGGGAAACTACATCCAAATCCTGAAACTGAAGTTTCGAATGGCTGGGGGGAGTTGTGACCCCCCTGCTCCGGTTAAACTAGTTTTATGCCGCGGCAACACTCCCGGAAGCCCGAAACCTCAGTGCGACCTAGACTTTCGTCAAATATTATTAAAAGGTAAATCAAAAATCAAAACAACATTTAAAACATCAAATCTCATATAACCCATTTAAACACATTGTGTAAATTTCAACTATTATATTCATGTAAAATTATAACCAACCAACTGTGTTTCTCACATACCTGTATATTGCTACAAAGTCAGAATGTTCCTTATTCAAATATCTTTTATACTATATCCCAATCTCAAATAATTAACATACCGTTACGGTTAAAGAAAACGGTGTGAATATTCGGTTTTACTGATATTTAAAAATTTCTTTATATTAGACATTAAAAAAGACTTAGGGAAACCCATCTCTAAAGCAAAATTTAAAAACTGTTTAATTTTAAAATCCATATCTATATTATTAGTATTGAGACGTTTACATCTTGTTAAAAAATTAGTGATTACATTTCTTTTGATGTTTAGGTGTATGCATGTTGTCCATGACATTATACGATTTGGTTTAAAACTATAGTCATCTCGTTTATCATACATTTTTGTAATTATTGTGCCATTGCTAACTATAATACTTAAATCTAAAAAGTTCAAAAAACCTTCCTTATTGCACGAAGTTTCAATTAAATTTAAATTATTAGGGTAAAAACTAAAGTCCATTCTTGTGTTATTTACGAAGCAAACCAAAATGTCATCAACATACCTAAAAAACTTAACTTCATTTAATAAACTTGTACCTGTTTCGTAATAATGTAAATAGATATCTGCAAGAATTGAAGAGCATCCCCCTCCCATAGGGATACCATGTATCTGCTTATATATATCTCTTCCATTGTGTAAATAAGTTTCTTTTAAAACAAGTTGTAACAAAGATTTATATCGGTTATAAGTAATAAACTCTTGTATATCGTATCGTTCATATAGATTTAAAATGATATTATGTAAGTCATCTAAGTTAATCGAGTTAAATAAATCCGAAAAGTCATAACTAGAAATTCCCACAATATTCTCCAAGTAACTAATACTTTTTACCACTTCATAACTATTATTAACAATATATGTGCCTTCTTTTTTAATTTTTATCATAACGTTTTTGAGTAATTGTAAAAGACGGTTATTTGCAATAGTAAGATAAGTGTTACAGCCTATTGTTACGGCTCTAAATTTTATAGGTACCTTATGAAACTTGGGGATTAGTACTATGTATGGAAATTTAATTTTATTAATGCCTATTTTGAAACCTATACGTAGATATAACGCGTTTATTTTATTCTTAATTTCGTCAGTGGTTATTTCTATATTTTGATATACTGATGTATCTCTGTAAATAGCAATTAATTTATTACAGTAAAAACTTTTACATAATAATGCATAGTTGCTGGCCATTTTATCGACATAAGTTATAACATAACTATGCCTTAAATTAATGATACTGTTTTTTAAACTGTTTAAAGAAACACTTGGGTCGTTATGATTATATTTTTGTAAATATTTATTAATAGATAATTGAAATAACTTTTTAATGTTGAAAACCCATTCTGCAAAAGTGGTTGTAGGGTGGCTATATTTTATTGCTAATCTATACACAAAAACATCTATATCTCTGTCAAAAGTATTTACTACTCCGAATCTGGATCCTTCTACACGATAACCAGTGCCCTTATACATTATAAACTTCAACTTCTCATCTTTTACTATTTCGATGTTACCAGTGATGACATGTCCATAATTTTCGTTGTAATAAGGGGATGACGTGCTGCAATCACAAGATTCTGGCATATGTTTATATATATTTTTAGATATTTCGTTATAATTAAAAATCTTTCTACCTATAGGTAGTGAATATTTGAAACACGGGCTAATATACAAATCTTTTATGGGTAATAAACTACTGCAAGAATTAAGGATTTTGGAAAAAGTTATCTTGTCTACAATACTATTGTTATATGTCACAACACAATATTCCTTAGTCAATTTTTGGTATGTTACAAGATCAGACAAATTAAAACCAAGATAAATACTACGTGATTTAATGTTATCTATAAATGCATAAGGGGTAAGCGAGTCCTTTCCAAATCTGGTTAAAAAATCAGAACTATTACACAATTTCCAAAAATTACCCAGCCATTTGCGCTTTACACCATAAACAAAGTTCTTTATCCAGTTAAATGGAATATAGGATAACTGTTTAATCTTTACGCATAAAGTATTAAGTTTTTTCAAAAGATCTTTATATTTTCGTGTACCACCACCACCACCACGTTGTTTCCTTTTTAACGTTTTATTCACTGTCATGCTATTGTATGGATTAACTCCCGGCGAAGACACATTGGAAATATAGCTTGGTCCTATATTTTGGCCGAATAAAAGCGTATTTAGACCGTAAGGGTAAACAGTGTTAAACATTTGTATATGGTAATTTTCCCACCATAATCGCATCTTGTCATTAATAATTAAATCAATTATGGTTAACTTCATGTTTTCGACACCATGTTCCACAAAATGGTTAATTTCTATAGATACTTCGACCTGAGATTGTCGTTTGGCATTATAAACCTGACTTCGATGTAAATTTATCCGTTTATTTAAGGTATTTTTAGTTTGACCTATATATCCCAATCCACATATTTTACAACCTATTAGGTAAATGCAATTATAAACCTTGCAAAATTTTTTTAAACTACGAGAATTATCTATTTGTTTTTCATTTGCATTAGGACATGATTTACATCTACCATCTTTACACTTATTATATTTAAAACAATCCATACCATTATAATGACTGTTATAATTTCCTATCTCTAAGTTATATATATTATTACTATATACTTCATTTGAAGAACATACATTACGCTGACAAACACTTACAATTTTTTTGTATTCTCTCCCCGTTGAATTAGTAGGTTTGAAATAACTTGTAATAAGCTTAGGGTAACAGTTTGACGAACGACTGCATACCCTATTAGCAGCCGTCCGAGCAATTGCTGCTGTAGCTGCAATTTTGCCAGTCGCTAATTTCGTAGAGTTGTACATATCCATATATTTTAAAAGGGGGTTTTAAAAAAAACACTATAATAAATACACTATAATCTACGTAGACAAGCATTACTGCTTGTTTAATTACCTTTAGGTAACAACTCTTTTGCAAATCTCATCCAAAATGCTCTACAGTATCACAACAGCCCTACTATTAAACCGGTTTTTACGTACTACACCACCATTAAATCACGGAGAGAGAAAATTTTATCACATTTTTTAAAAAATTTTTTTTGTATTTTATTTTGTGTGTTTTTTTGAATGGCAGAATAAGTAAAGTTGAACTAAGTCTACCTAAATCCCAAACTCCGTGTGTCGCCGCAACACCCAGGATTCTCAGTGTCCTCCCCAGATACACATCCAAACATACTAACTTAATAAAAAGCCTTATTTTGTAATGACGAGCGCAATGCTGCTCACTTCTATTACAAATTTTATAAATACATATACAAAAGTTAGAAATGATATATTAAATAACTGTACACAATTAAAATACCATCAGGCGCTATGCTGCACTACATTAGTATTTCAAATATTTCTATCCTTAAAAAAAGTGTGAATCAGAAAACTAGTGGAATGCCAATCCAGGGAAACTACATCCAAATCCTGAAACTGAAGTTTCGAATGGCTGGGGGGAGTTGTGACCCCCCTGCTCCGGTTAAACTAGTTTTATGCCGCGGCAACACTCCCGGAAGCCCGAAACCTCAGTGCGACCTAGACTTTCGTCAAATATTATTAAAAGGTAAATCAAAAATCAAAACAACATTTAAAACATCAAATCTCATATAACCCATTTAAACACATTGTGTAAATTTCAACTATTATATTCATGTAAAATTATAACCAACCAACTGTGTTTCTCACATACCTGTATATTGCTACAAAGTCAGAATGTTCCTTATTCAAATATCTTTTATACTATATCCCAATCTCAAATAATTAACATACCGTTACGGTTAAAGAAAACGGTGTGAATATTCGGTTTTACTGATATTTAAAAATTTCTTTATATTAGACATTAAAAAAGACTTAGGGAAACCCATCTCTAAAGCAAAATTTAAAAACTGTTTAATTTTAAAATCCATATCTATATTATTAGTATTGAGACGTTTACATCTTGTTAAAAAATTAGTGATTACATTTCTTTTGATGTTTAGGTGTATGCATGTTGTCCATGACATTATACGATTTGGTTTAAAACTATAGTCATCTCGTTTATCATACATTTTTGTAATTATTGTGCCATTGCTAACTATAATACTTAAATCTAAAAAGTTCAAAAAACCTTCCTTATTGCACGAAGTTTCAATTAAATTTAAATTATTAGGGTAAAAACTAAAGTCCATTCTTGTGTTATTTACGAAGCAAACCAAAATGTCATCAACATACCTAAAAAACTTAACTTCATTTAATAAACTTGTACCTGTTTCGTAATAATGTAAATAGATATCTGCAAGAATTGAAGAGCATCCCCCTCCCATAGGGATACCATGTATCTGCTTATATATATCTCTTCCATTGTGTAAATAAGTTTCTTTTAAAACAAGTTGTAACAAAGATTTATATCGGTTATAAGTAATAAACTCTTGTATATCGTATCGTTCATATAGATTTAAAATGATATTATGTAAGTCATCTAAGTTAATCGAGTTAAATAAATCCGAAAAGTCATAACTAGAAATTCCCACAATATTCTCCAAGTAACTAATACTTTTTACCACTTCATAACTATTATTAACAATATATGTGCCTTCTTTTTTAATTTTTATCATAACGTTTTTGAGTAATTGTAAAAGACGGTTATTTGCAATAGTAAGATAAGTGTTACAGCCTATTGTTACGGCTCTAAATTTTATAGGTACCTTATGAAACTTGGGGATTAGTACTATGTATGGAAATTTAATTTTATTAATGCCTATTTTGAAACCTATACGTAGATATAACGCGTTTATTTTATTCTTAATTTCGTCAGTGGTTATTTCTATATTTTGATATACTGATGTATCTCTGTAAATAGCAATTAATTTATTACAGTAAAAACTTTTACATAATAATGCATAGTTGCTGGCCATTTTATCGACATAAGTTATAACATAACTATGCCTTAAATTAATGATACTGTTTTTTAAACTGTTTAAAGAAACACTTGGGTCGTTATGATTATATTTTTGTAAATATTTATTAATAGATAATTGAAATAACTTTTTAATGTTGAAAACCCATTCTGCAAAAGTGGTTGTAGGGTGGCTATATTTTATTGCTAATCTATACACAAAAACATCTATATCTCTGTCAAAAGTATTTACTACTCCGAATCTGGATCCTTCTACACGATAACCAGTGCCCTTATACATTATAAACTTCAACTTCTCATCTTTTACTATTTCGATGTTACCAGTGATGACATGTCCATAATTTTCGTTGTAATAAGGGGATGACGTGCTGCAATCACAAGATTCTGGCATATGTTTATATATATTTTTAGATATTTCGTTATAATTAAAAATCTTTCTACCTATAGGTAGTGAATATTTGAAACACGGGCTAATATACAAATCTTTTATGGGTAATAAACTACTGCAAGAATTAAGGATTTTGGAAAAAGTTATCTTGTCTACAATACTATTGTTATATGTCACAACACAATATTCCTTAGTCAATTTTTGGTATGTTACAAGATCAGACAAATTAAAACCAAGATAAATACTACGTGATTTAATGTTATCTATAAATGCATAAGGGGTAAGCGAGTCCTTTCCAAATCTGGTTAAAAAATCAGAACTATTACACAATTTCCAAAAATTACCCAGCCATTTGCGCTTTACACCATAAACAAAGTTCTTTATCCAGTTAAATGGAATATAGGATAACTGTTTAATCTTTACGCATAAAGTATTAAGTTTTTTCAAAAGATCTTTATATTTTCGTGTACCACCACCACCACCACGTTGTTTCCTTTTTAACGTTTTATTCACTGTCATGCTATTGTATGGATTAACTCCCGGCGAAGACACATTGGAAATATAGCTTGGTCCTATATTTTGGCCGAATAAAAGCGTATTTAGACCGTAAGGGTAAACAGTGTTAAACATTTGTATATGGTAATTTTCCCACCATAATCGCATCTTGTCATTAATAATTAAATCAATTATGGTTAACTTCATGTTTTCGACACCATGTTCCACAAAATGGTTAATTTCTATAGATACTTCGACCTGAGATTGTCGTTTGGCATTATAAACCTGACTTCGATGTAAATTTATCCGTTTATTTAAGGTATTTTTAGTTTGACCTATATATCCCAATCCACATATTTTACAACCTATTAGGTAAATGCAATTATAAACCTTGCAAAATTTTTTTAAACTACGAGAATTATCTATTTGTTTTTCATTTGCATTAGGACATGATTTACATCTACCATCTTTACACTTATTATATTTAAAACAATCCATACCATTATAATGACTGTTATAATTTCCTATCTCTAAGTTATATATATTATTACTATATACTTCATTTGAAGAACATACATTACGCTGACAAACACTTACAATTTTTTTGTATTCTCTCCCCGTTGAATTAGTAGGTTTGAAATAACTTGTAATAAGCTTAGGGTAACAGTTTGACGAACGACTGCATACCCTATTAGCAGCCGTCCGAGCAATTGCTGCTGTAGCTGCAATTAGCTGCTGTAGCTGCAATAAAAATAGTTTTTGCTCGTGATTCTTTTGAAAATTTGTAGTTTTAGGAACTTGCTGTTATTCAGACTAACTGTGTCTTTAAAGTTTTAAAGTTGTGAATATTTCTACAAAAAAAGTCCTATTTTTTATTTGAACAAAATGCCTCTGGATACTATTTCAAACACTTATTATTTACCGTCCTATTCCTTTTGAATGATGTTAGCCTTTGTTGTGTACATCTATTTGTGCATTTGAATCTGACAGTAACCAAATGAAAGTGCATATGTAGCTTTTGATTCTTGATAAGTATTTTTGTCCTTTGTAGTCATGATTTCTCAAGTGTGACAATTGAATCTAATCTTCTTAATGCCAGACAAAGCATTGCAGCCATTGGCCAACAATTATTCATCACCCCTTATACTTCTTTTTAAATATAAGTCTTTTATAACCTATATATTTTCAATATGATCAAATTAATCCTTCCTGTATTTGTACAGCCATAAGAGCATTATTTACGTTTTGTTTATTCTTTTAGGTACTGAGGAAACATCTTAGGAAGAAAAATTTAATATATCTGAGCTTTCAAAGACAAAAGTGTTGTGTATTATTTACTCACTGGTATTTGAATAATCTGACTTTCTTTGAATTAATATGCATGCTTATTAGAGAATTATCTTTTTTAAAGATTCAAGAAAATTTAGTAAAATTTTTAAATTTACTATTTAAAACTCTTTAATAAGGAAAAAGAAAAAACTTGAATCTCTGTTTTACACCGTCAAAACTTCAGGAAAAAAGATTCGAACAAAATGTTGTTTACTATAATCCAGTTTATTGTTATTATTTTAAAAAATTATGCCTATGAATAAATTCATTATGTTATATTGCTAAAAATGTGTAATAAAGATCAATATATATAATTTGAATAATCTATCTAGTGATTTTTATTTGACTGAAAAATTATAACGTGTAATCGGCCTTGTTAAATTTTATTCAGTCAAAACCGGGACGTAATACCAGAAAAATACACTGATCTTTAAAAAGGAAAAGTACGTAATTAAATCCTGTACTAAAAAATGTAAAATATTTTAACAATATTTAATTTTAAAAAATTTAATGAAAAATGCTAATCAAAATTCATCCAACCGATAAGATATTAAAATGTCAGGAAATATAAGGCCTTATTACCCATTATTTTTCATACTTTATCTTAGATATTTATCACTGAATGTAAAAAAAAAGTCCTGAACAGGAAAAACATATTTTCAACAAAAGAAAATGAATAATCTTAGACAGGTGGTTTTGATGAAGCATAATTATCTGTCAACTTAACTTATAATATCGGCTTCTAATTATTACACTATAAACTTTTTTTCATTTTTTTTAAATATATTGTTTACATGTTTGGGTGAAAAATGTGCTTCGTTGTGTTAATAAAGATTTTTTTTTTCTTCACTCGAAGAAATTCTTTAAGATCTAAAAACTGATTCTCCCATTGAAGATTATTTATTATAAGGTTAAGTCATAAATTTTGTATGCATATTAGAATTACAGTAGCATTTAAAATAATAAATATATTCTTAATAATATATTTTATTACAGGATTTGTATAAAAAAATTCTAAATTGTATGATGTTTAAATTTAAAAAAAAAATAAAGATTTCCAAACCTCATTGCCTTTAAATACAGGGTGATTTAAAATGAATATAGTGATTACAAACGGCCATAGCTATTTAATCGAAAATAAATTATCGATAAGAATTACACAGAATGTAAAAGGAAGTTCAAAATTTTGTTTACATACTTTATAAATGTTCTATGTGACTCCCCTTGGTCACACGGACAACATCTAAGCGGTAGTCCATTTCACGCCATAAATTCTGAAGAATATGTGGAGTCACCAACGCAAGCGTATAAGATATGCGCATTTTGAGTTCTGGGGTTGTTTCCTTAAGCCACAGCTAGACACGGATTTCACGGATTACATCTTTCAGCAAGATGGAATACCCCCACATTGGGGTATGGATGTTCGAACATTTTAAAACCAACATCTTTCAAAGCGTTGACTTAGTTGAACTGGAGATGACGACGATGTGTTCTGCTCTTGGCCACCTAGATCTCCGGCCTAGACACCGTGCGATTTCTTTCTATGGGATTGTGTGTACCTTGTGTATATGCTTCCTTTGCCGAAAAAATTTCCAGAACTCAAAATGCGCATTTCTAATGCGCTTGCGTTGGTGACTCCACATATTCTTCAGAATGTATGGCGTGAAATGGACTACCGCTTAGATGTTGTCCGTGTGACCAAGGGAAGTCACATAGAACATTTATAAAGTATGTAAGTTAGAGAGCGTTACGTCTGCCCATCACTAATGTGACATACAACTTAGTGCAAGCCTGCATGACCTCGTCGTCCTCGGCGATCAACCACCCACGACGCACGAAGTGCGGAGTGCCCCACAGGTCCGTGTTTGTTTAGGACAAACGGGGCTCCTGAGAGATGCCATATGGCAAGACTACAGGCCCCAACGTCCCTTGTCACTCTTAGCCCGGACAGCCGCCCGGACCCCAGCCGAGTCACAAGGAGTCGATCAGCTGCTAAAGCCTTGCGGAGGCTACAGTGACTCGCTCAGGGGATCTACTCCCCCAGGCGAGTCACAGTCGTGTCCACCATTACCCGACTCCGTGGGCCTCACAACGCCCACTTCATCCTGGGTAGACACCACCTCCACCCGACCTCCACCCTCTGGGGCCGCACCACCAGTCACCCAGAGGTGCCGTCGACCTAAGCCTTGTTGGTGCTACACCAGCTCACTCAGAGGATCCCACTCCCCCAGACAAGCCGGAGTCGCATCCACCATTACCAAGCACCAAGGCCCTCACAACGGCCCTCAATGCCCTGGGAGGACACCACACCAACCCGACACTTGCCCTCATGCCCCAGCCGGACACCAGACCACTGCCCGGTTACCAGCCAGGACTACGAGGAAGTGGTGACAACCGCAGCCTTGATGGTGCTACGTCGACTCGCTCAGAAGATCCCACTCCCCCAGGCGAATCAAAGTGGCCCAATCCATTACCAGATACCTTGGTCCTCACAACGGACCCCGATACCCTGGGATTCGACCACACCAACCCGACCACGGCCCCCTGGCCTTATACACCACCTCCACCCGACCTCCACCCTCTGGGGCCGCACCACCAGTCACCCAGAGGTGCCATCGACCTAAGCCTTGTTGGTGCTACACCAGCTCACTCAGAGGATCCCACTCCCCCAGACAAGCCGGTCTGGGGGAGTGGGAGTTATAAAGTATGTAAACAAAATATTGAAACAAAATATTATAAAGTATGTAAACAAAATATTGAACTTTCTTTTACATTCTGTGAAATTCTTATCAATAAATTCTTTTTGATTAAATAGTTATAGCCGTTTGTAATCGCTATATTCATTTTGAATCAACCTGTATACTCTCCAAAATATGTTGTATACACAAAAACAGATATATATATATATATATATATATATATATATATATATATCTGTGTGTGTGTGTGTGTGTGTGTGTGTGTGTGTGTGTGTGTGTGTGTGTGTAAACCCTTTAGTTGCATTCTTTTTATTTATTTTCTTTATTAATGGGAACCGTCTCGTTTCCTCGTTATTTTCCAACACCATAATTATATTTTCTTTCCCTTTTATATACTCTGGATGTTAAATCAGAAAACTAGACTGCTTCAACATTGCAATTAAGTGACTCTTCCCTTGTGAGATTTCTATAGGACGGGAAGTTTTAGTGAGAATATTAACGAGGGCCTTAGGTTCTCCTCCTTAGTCTGAGGCTTTTTTTTTACTATTCCTTCAGAAAGAGCGGTATAAACGGAACCCCAAAAATTACTAGATTGTACACATGAAGCCTCAAAATTGTGAGACTAATTTCGGAAAAGCAGATTGAATTAGCGACGTAGACGGTGGAAAATGTGAACGGAGGCTTATATGTGTCACTCTTAAAATGTTTCAATAAAAAATTTGGAATTTTCACATATATATAAATATATATATATATATATATATATATATATATATATATATATATATATATATATATATATATATATATATATATATATATATATATATATATATATATATATATATATATATATATATATATATATATAGTACTAATCAATAAGTTTCATGACGTACCTATCAAATTTAGAGCCGTAAGAACAGGCTGTAACACATATGTTACTATTGCAAATAACCGTCTTTTAGAATTACTTAAAAATGTAATGATAAAAATTAAAAAAGAAGGCACTTATATAGTTAAAAATAGTTATGAAGTAGTAAATAGTATTAGTTACATGGAGGATATTGTAGGAGTTAAAAGTTATGAGTTTTCGCATTTTTTTAACTCTATTAACTTAGTTGACTTACATAGTATCATTTTAAATCTATATGAACGATACGATTTACCTGAATTTATTACATATAACCGATATAAATCTTTGTTACAGCTAGTTTTAAAAGAAACTTATTTATACAATGGCAGGGATATATATAAACGGATTCATGGGATCCCTATGGGAGGGGGATGCTCATCAATTCTTGCTGATATCTATCTACATAATTACGAAACAGGAAGTTGTTAATGAAATGAAGTAAAGTTTTTTAGGTATGTGGATGACATTTTGGTATGCTTTGTAAATAAATCTGATTTGGACTTTAGTTTTTACCCTAGTAATTTAAGTTTGGTTGAAAATATGTGCAATAAGGAAGGTTTTTGTACTTTTTAGATTTAAGTATTAAAGTTAGCAATGGCTCAATATTTACAAACATGTATGATAAACGAGATGAATATAGTTTTAAACCTAATCGTATTATGTCATGGTCAACATGCTTAAACCGAAACATCAAAAGAAATGCAATTATTAATTTTTTAATAACATGTAAACGTCTCAATACTTATAAAATGGATATGGATTTTAAAATTAAACAATTTATAAATTTTGCATTAGAGATGGGTTTCCCTAAGTATTTTTTAATGTATAATATATTTTTTTTTAAAATCAATAAAACCGAATATAAACAACGTTTTCTTTAACCGTAACTGTATGTTAATTTACAACTTATTTGAGATCTGGACACAGTATAAATGACAATTGCTTCAAGAACTTTCTTACATTATTACGATATACAGGTATATATGCTACAAAGTTTGTTAGTTTTAGTTATATATGATTAAAACTGTTGTAATTATCGTAAACACTGTGTTTAATTAAGATTTTCCTGTTTTGTGTTTTAAAAATTTTGTTTTAATTAGTGATCTACCCTTTTTTAACTACTATTTGACGAAAGTCTAGGTTGCACTGATGTTTCGGGCGTCCGGGAGTGTTGCCGCGGCACAAAACTAGTTTAACCGGAGTAGGGGGGTCACAACTCCCCCCAGCCATTAAAAACTTCAGTTTCAGGATTTGGCTGTTGTTTCCCTGGATTAGCTTTCCACCAGTTTTCTGTTTTACACTTATTTTAATGATTAACATACATGGAAATACTAATATAGTGCAGCATAGCGCCTAATGGACTTTTTATTGAGTATAATTAATTATTATTTATTATCTCTAACATTTGTATATGTATTTATCTATATATATAAAACAGTTCCGTAACTGACTGACTGACTGACATACAACGCACAGACCAAACCGCTGGACCTAAAGGGCTGACATTTTGCATGGCGATTCTTCTTATGGTGTAGGGGTGCACTAAGAAAGATTTTTGAAAAATTCTTCTTAGATTTTTTTAAATTAAATTTTTAAGCTGTTTTTGTAACCTTTTTTTAAGTTTGCATTTAAAATAATAATTGGAGGGTTATAAAATTTATATCACGAGAAAGATCATAAAAATTCCTTTAAAACGAATTCTTTTTCGAATCTTTACCTCCATTTTCTGATTTTTGGTGAATTTTTAAAGATTTATTTTTAGAATTTATTTTATTAAATGCCGATTACGTGATTTCTTTTTCTGGTACTTCAAATTAATTTATCGTCGCGTTCATAACAACGAAATAGACAAAAAAATATTTCTTTTCCTTGCTAATGCGGCAGACGATTGGAAATTATCCAAAAAAATATTAAAATACAGTAAAAGATATGTTCCTCAAACTGTACTATATTAACTGTACTATATTCTTTAATATGTCTTATTACATTTAATTTGAATATTTTCTTTTACATTATTTTGTCTATAAAAATATCCCTTCCGATTTTTTTGATAAATATATTTTTTTCGTTTCTTTTTACATCAATTTCATACATTGATAGTTGCATTTATTATAAATATATTTCAACATATTTTTGGCATATATATATACACATACTTACGTACATACATTTAGCTGTGCCTTTCCATGGATAGAAAATACATAATAAATCTCATTATTTCTACAAAATTAATTCAGGCCATCGAAATATCGTTATTCCTTTTAGCATTCCTTTACGGCTTAAGCTTGCAATGTTAAGGCTCTGTACACATAGAGTGGACAAAGTGAGACGAACTTCCTTTGATGTATCTGCCGCTACCATTGTTACTCTCCGTTCGCCTTCGTTTGCTGTATATAAGCACTCTTTAAGAGTGTAAGAGATTTCGTGTCTCTGAAATTCGGTAGATAAATAAGATAGAAAACTAAAATAAAAAATTGGTTTTCTGACATATAATAATAAGACATTTCACACGACTAAAATTTCCAGTTTAAATCAAGTCTAAATGTTTGTTCAGGTCAAATTTTAATGTTGTACAAAAAGGCTATTTGTTAACAGAATTGGTCGTATTAAAAAAATGTTGCAAGTGTGATTTCAGTTTTTTTAATACATAGTGTTGTTGTTTGCCAATGCGGGGTACTATTCAGTGAAATTGTTCGCACTTTACCACGATAGTTGATGGTTGATTTCAATGGGGGCACCATATAGGTTAATCAACACTACTCCATGGTGCCGGCTCAATTTTGAACGAGCACCCCCAATAGCCACATCTGTAATACGCATGCCTTCTCTCAGTCACAGGCCTGAAGGACGGACTTTCCCGTTTACGGATTTAACGTGACCATATCCAGCATAGACGCGAAGTTATTAAATGGCGCTCGTCGAACAGATCTCCCTCCGTACTAAGCCCAACGCGATCCCACTAGACTACCTCGGGCCTATATTATTACATACTTTATTAGATCGGTTTCTTCCCCTTAAGTTCATAAACACAAGGACAGTGGAATTAAGGCAAAGATGCAGTTCATTACCACTGTCATTTATTCTATTATATAACTTTCAGTGAGTTAGTATAAGAAATTACGGAGCAAAATATTGCAAATTTATATCTTTTGTCAAACAGTGATAGAAACATAAATAACAAGATAGACTAATTTAACCTGCAAGAAATATAGCAGTTATTAGAGCTGTTATTAAAACAGTCGATTTTAATGTGATGAAAAAAAACTTCCACACATTGTCAGAAATAAGCTGCGTTAATAACGATTAGCTGCCTTATCTTTCTTCTTATTTACCTCTTCATTTTTCCGTAAACTAAAATAAAGTAATTTGTGTGCTCTAAGATACATCATTTGACGAAAAACTTGACACAACGTAATTACTTAAAGTTTCCCCTTCTCCACCGTATCATGAGACTGACATATCTCTAACGTGAAAGAAAATTTGTCTAAAGGATTACGTTCGAAACTAATGAATGCACATAATCTTTGACAGGTGTGTTTGATGGAACATAATTAACTACCTCCTTTTACTTTAAATATTGGTAACTAATTATTACATTTTTATGGTGTTCGCACTCTTCTAATTCTGTTTTTACAGTGTCATGAAGTAAATGACAATGGTTTTTGTGTTTAGAGATTTTTTTTTTCTTTTTTCGTTTTTATGGTTGAACCTATATTAAAAACCACTCGCGTTGAAATGACGTTTAATTCGGCAGTGGGAAAAATTATATCACTCTAATTGGAGAAGTGGGAAAACAAATTAATATTTCTGCAAATATATACCTCCGAAAACCACATATAAGCATCAATGGTATTAAAATTTTATTTTTTGTAGTTTCTTTTTCATTTAATGAATTTAATAAATGGGAAATATGTTCCTTTGACTTTGAAAATTCATGTTTGCTGCACTTTATTTATCTATACTTCTAATTAAAGAAAATTAATATAAATAATTAATAGTTATTTGTAAAGTAAATGACTCCGGTTTTTACGCTTATATATTTTTTTGTTTATTTGGTTGAACCTATTTAAAAAAATCACATGGAAATGACGTTAAATCAGCAGTAGGAAATTAATCTGACTGAATAATTTCCCAATTGATGACATCTATAAATGTATGTATTTGAGAACAACATCTAAGCTGCAAAGTATTGGATATAAAATTTATTTTTACAATGTACTTTTTCTTTTAATTAAACTAATAAATGTATTATAAGTTACTTTAACAAATTCCTGTTAGCTGTACTTTTATTATTTATATTTCTTATTAAAGAAAATTTATATTAATAATCAATACTTATTCTTCAAACAAATGACAACAGTTTTTCTGTTTAGTAGTTTTTTTAATTCCCATTTTATGGTCGAAGCTATTTAAAAACGACTAATATGCAAATGAGAGTTAAATCGGCAGTGGAAAATTATATGACTATAATTGGAGAATTGGAAGAACCTATTAATATTTCTACAAATATAGATCTCCGAAAACAATATATAAGCAGCGACGGTATTAATATTTAATTTTTACTAGGTGGCCTGTGCAAAAATTTTGTATGCTAATAAAATACCATTAATTTTATAGAGACGTTGTTTGTTTGTAGTAGGATGATAAAAGAACCGGTTCATTTGTAGCGATTGTTTTTTTTTTGTCAAATAACAATGGTGCTTAAGTACAAAACCGATTACAAAACGTCTTTTGCCACACTATTGGAGGTGAAGCATAACACAAAACTGGAGAACATGAGATATGTACATGTCAAAACATATTTGTAGACAATATTAAAAGTTAAGTATGACACACATTTGTGGAAAATGTGATATTCACATTACAAAACCTCTTTGTACACACTATTTGACTGTGCCGTATAGATGCATCCAGGGAAAGAACTTCGATTTTTAAACAAACAATGCAATAAGACATTCTAAATTGACAATTCATCAGAAGCAGAGAACTTAATCTTTAAAGTGGTACCTCATTTATTGATTTTGGTTAAGTATGAAGGGGGCAAAAGGGATCGTCAAAAAAAGTCATCTTCTAGAAATAATATATGATGATGATGATGATGGTATATATTTTTTTAATTTAGAGGTTAGTGTTCAAGAGATAAAAGTAAAAGTGAATAAACAAGTGAGCAAGTGCTTGCCATCTAGCAATAAAGCAAAGCTTTACATATCTCGCACACATTTTCCATACAGTTTACAAAATAAATTTGCCATTCCGCCACACATCACCCGTTGTTTTTCATTTTTTTTTTGTTCTACTTGCACAACTCCATGGTAGTACTTTTATTTTGATTATCCATCAATTTGGAGATAAATTAGAAAGTTTCCCTTGATAGATAGGTACAATTTTGTCATATGCAATTCAATTGTGTACATAGAAATGAATAAATAAAATTAAACTCTAATAAGACATAACCAAAGAAAAATGTCACTCTTAAAATGTTCTTCGGGGAAAAAGAAATTAAATTTTAGTACAAACAAATTGTTTTTCCATGATAAAAGGATAATGTACCCCTACTCGGATGTTGCTAAAAAATTATTAATTCACAGAATAATAATAAAAGCAGACGATTCTAAAATTTAAAAGTTTAGTGTGCGCACGATAGTGAGAAAAAAATCCAGCGCCATCTGGAGGAAGAAAAATGCTCATACCTGTTATACTTCAATTTTTAAACAAACAATACAATGTGTAATTCTAAATCAACAATTCGTCAGAAGAGGAGATCTTAATCTTTAAAATGGTATCTCATTTATTGATTTTGGTTAGGTATAAATTGAGAAAAATTGATCGTCAGAAAATATCACCTTCTAGAAATAATATATATATTGATAATTGAGTTTATCATTTAATGAATTTAGTGACAGAAAACACGTTACTTTGACTTTCATTTTAGAAATTCGTGTTATCAACACTTTTGCTATTACTACTTCGGAGTAAAAAAAATTATACTTATTATAATTAATACTTATTCTTAAAGTGAGTGACAATTGCTTTTTTTTCTTTTTTTGTCCAGAATTTTTCCTAGATCTTATGGTGGAAGCTGTTTAAAAACTACTCACGTTGAAATGGCGGTTAAATGGGACAGTAGGATATTATATCGCTCTAATAGGAGACCTTGGAGAACTAATCAATATTTCTGCAAAGAGATATCTCCGGAAACAACATAAAAGTAGTAACGGTTGAAAAATTTATGTTTTATAATTCCCTTTCTCATTTAATTAATTTGGTGAATTTAAACTAAGTTACATGACTTTCATTTTAAAAATTCGTATTATCATCACTTTTGGTATTATTACATCAAAGTAAACAGAAATTTATAATAAGAATTAATAAATTGATAGAGTGAATGACAATTGTTTTTGGGTTTATTTGTTATGAGTGAAACTATTTTTAAAAAAAACTTATGTGGAAATGGCTGTTAAAAATTGGCAGTAGGACATTATATCACTCTAATTTAAGAACTTGTAGAACTAATTAATATTTCTGAAAATATATATTTCCGAGAATAACGGTTAAGCAGTAGCAGTGTTAAGATTTATTTTTATAATTTATATTTTCATTTGATGAATATAGTAAATGTAAAATAAGTTACTTGGACTTTGATTTTATAAATTCATGTTAGCAGCACTTATGTTATTATTACTTCTAATTCAAAATAATAATATTAACAATTAATACTTATTTATAAAGTAAATGACAATACTCTTAGAATTTAGATATATATTTTTTAATTTACTTTTTATGGTAGAAATTATTTATAAAAAACTTACATGGAAATGACAGATAAATTTGTAGTAGAAAATTGTATCACTTTTCATGAGAATTTTTGTTTTCAAATATTTTTTTTATTTTCGTTCTTATCATTGAAGCAATTTAAAAACAACTCACATGTAAATGAGGTGAATCTGCAGATGGAAATTATATTACTCTAAATAGAGAAATGGAGAACTTGCTAATTAATATCTTCTGCAAATGCATATCTTCGAAAACAACATATAACAAGCACCGGTATTAAAATAAATTTTTTATAGTTTACTTTTTCACTTAATAAGTTTAATGAATGTAAAATAAATTTCTATGATTTTACACATTCTCATTGGTAGCGCTTATATTATTTTTACTGCTAATTAAAGATAATAAATACAAATTCATAAAATGACATTGGTTTTTGTTTACAGATATTTTTTTATTTGCGTTCTTATCATTGAAGCAATTTAAAAACAACTCACATGTAAATGAGGGGAATCTGCAGAAGGAAATTATATCACTTTAAATAGAGAAATTGGTGATTAAGGAATTCTACAAATATATATATCTTTGAAAACAATATCTAAGAATCAACGGTATTGCAATCTATTTTTCATAATTTACTTTTTCACATAATGAATTAAATAAATGTAACACAATTTACTTTGATTTTACAAATTCGTTATAGTAGCACATTAGCTATTATTTCCTCTAAGTAAAGAAAATCTATTCGTTTCATTATATATAATGCAAATTAAGAAATTTCTTTTCGTTTATTTATTTCAAATTTTGAAATATTCGTTTTCTATTTAAGCAGAACCCATATAAATTATGTAAAAAAATTTGAAGCCACAGCTAAGGAGTTACATGTTATACCGTGGCGAATCTTCAATTACTTCATAATTTAATTAACATTTTACTTAACATTTGATTGTAAAAGAATACATTTAAAAAAATATTTCGGAAAACATGAAAAAATTCATATTTACCACAATTTTTATAGAAGTTTATGTGCTATTGGGCAAATTTTGTTTGGTGTCCTACACATTTTCTTTATGGATTTCTTTCTCAATTATTTTTTTTTTTGACGACATTCTCTCCACATGGTCTAACTAACACTGAATTTGAATAAAGCCAGAGATCCCGCGTTCAAATAAGAACTGTTATTAGCTAATTAAGTGATAAAACACAGGAAGCGAATTAGTTCATCTTTTTCTACTTCTTCGACTGTGAGTCATCCCCCTTACCTGATCCTTAACTTCTTTCGGCGAATGAATATTGAGCAGTGCAGCAGAGATAATGCATACATGGGATCACGTGTACCTCTAATTTTTGATTATTTACACAATTTTGACGGGTATTACTAAAAGTATGTCACACTTGGACTGTATATGGAGCTTGTAAATATATTGAATATAGCTTTATTTATTTAAGGGGTCATACGACTGTTAAAAGTCGAAAAAGTATAAAAATTGTGTCACTTTCAACATTCTATATCTTGAAAATTATCAGATTTAAAATCATAATTTTTTTGTTAATAGAACAATGTTTTATTTATGAATATATACCTGCTTTTTGTTTGATAGTTAAAAATAATTTGTGTTAGATAGTTATAAATAATAGGCAGTTCCCTTGGACAAAAGTGATATCAAAGCTAACGCACATAAATACTCCAAACAAAATTGAGTTTAAGACAAAATTTCTGCTTTTACCACATACTGCAGAAACTAAAGTTTAATTTGAATCTAAATTTGTATATATTTAAGGTATATTTCTATTTTTACTATGAAACTGAATATAGTGCATTTTTTTCTTAATAAATAAAATTTTATCTGTGCATTAAAAATGCATTCTCTAGAGATCTGTAAACAAATTTAGGTTCAGTTTCAAGAAAATGATAATATGTACCCTATGTGAAAATGTCATGCAAAAATATGAAATAGTTCTAGAGATAGCAAGTGCGTTATTTGAAAAAAAACACATTTTGAGGTATATCACTTTGAAGTATTGCCCTTTAAATCTGATTACGCTAAAAATCTGATGCGATTTTAGTCATAACTTCCGTAATTATGAGAATTTTTTCAAGCGGGTTGTCTTAAAATACTCAGAAAAAGTTAATCTTTCATATTTTTTTTTTCAAAAAGTCGATTTTTTTTACGGTTTAACAGTCGTATGATCCCTTAAGCAAATGACAATAACCGTATCAGCAGCATAATTGACTGTAATTTGTTTTTACATGTGTTATCTTAGTAATAACGTTTTGAGTATAAACCTGTGTCAGTCATATTTAAGTAAAGCGTAGGTTTAACCCTGACAATGCATTTTAAAAGGCTACATGGCATGTATTGTCTACAGATATAAAGCATTTAATAGAAATTTTATAAAAGATGAAAGAAAAACTTTATGCAATTAGAACCATCGAAGAAAAGGGACCGTTCAAGTTTAATTTTTCAGAATTATTGTAGAATACTTTCATAAAGTTCAATTAATTTTATAATAATTTATGTAATAATGTTATACAACAATTTATATAATAATATGCTCGCGTACCCGCAAAAGTATTTATCAGACCATAAAATCTTAAACTGATCGAATATTTCAGGTTGATGCGCCAAATGAAATGCATTTAATTGAAATATAGGTTACTGAAGTGAAATACGAATCTTGAAAGCAGGACAATATTGTGAGATTCAATCTATCTGGAATGCTCGTAATAGTCCCCAAGTACAGACGAATTATCTCACACAAAGCCAAGACTGCCCGAAAACGACAGTCAGTCAGATCCAAAGCACACGCTCACACAGAAATATAATGGATACCATTGTTCCCCCTTTAATTATCTTTTCTAAATTGCAGTAAGTCTTTGAAGCAAATTTTAAAGTGAATAAAACTAAAGCAAGTTTTCTGTACGCATTAAATGGATTTTACACGTTTGTTGATAAGGAATATATATATATATATATATATTGTTTAAATTCACTCTATTACGATACATATTTACATACAAAAAATTGAAAAACAATTTAGTTTTGTTTCACGTCTTAAACTTATTCTACCCCATTTATGTTTATCAACATAATATTTCTTTTCAAAATGTAGCCACATTTTAGGCCCTCTTTTATGATATTTTTTCTTTTACAAAAATGATTTTTTTAAATTGAAATAGGCCAAAAGCAAAATAATTATTGACATTTTTTTTAACTTGCTAGAAATGAGTTTTGGTTTTGTTTACTACAGTACTTTATTCCTCTTGCCTAATTACAGTTTTTTGTATTCATTTCATCTATTGTGTCATGAAAACAAAAATGAATTAATAAAATTTTGCCATCATTTTGATAACAATTAAGATTTTTAAGAAATAATTCTTCTATGAAAATGAGAGAATAAGTATTTTTTAACTAAATCAAGGGCACTGAAAATAAAGGAAGGCATATTCAGACACCATTATAAATATAAAAAAAAGACAAAATTGCTCAATTACCAAACAGAGATACATTAAAATTTTAAAGTATTTCATTATCAAAGCAAAGCACTTGAGCTTGAAAACGTAAGTATATAGTTTACTTTATTTAAGTAAATGGGACTGATAGAGTAGAAGATTGATATAATTTTAATTTATGTTTCAATATGTGTTGTCTTAGAAAATAAAATTTTGAGTATAAGTGAATCTGTGCCGTAAAGGTTAGAAACAACATTGGAGTTAGCTTAAAAGCATATTTTCAACCAAGCAAGTAATGGGAACAGTACAGACTATCACTAATCGTTGCCTGTACAGGGTGATCCAAAAGTCACTGGAAAAGCAAAAATTCAATAATTCTAAAAGTATAGACAGTAGCACGATGCGATTTTCACAATAATGCAAAGAAAGACATATGATTTTTTTTAAATCGAAATTTTTTTTTGCCAGAATAGTTACATTTGGCACTGATAGGTCCTTCATTTGTTTCAGGAGTTTGTACAGTGGTGCAGAGTATTTCTTAACACTGCTAAGATTACAAATGTTCAATGTAATGACCATCATTCAGGAGACTGGCCGTCAGACGTGGCACGACACTCTGCACAGCATCGAAGAAGGTTTCAGCTATAATTCCTGTCACATGCTGGCGAATACTAGCTTCTTTCAACATGGCCAATGACGTCGACCGACCACTGTACATCTGTGACTTCCAGTAGGCCAAACAATCAAAAGACACAAAGTGAAAGGTTTAAGGAGACCTTGGTGTCCATTTGTGCTGGAAAGAGTGAATGAGCACACGTACACTGCTAAATGTCGATCGCAACATGCGCCGGACACAATCGCAACCTGTGCTGGACGCGTTTGCCACTCCTGCAAGGAGGGAATAATGCGGTCTCTTAAAAGCGCTGCATAGCGATCGCCTGCGACAGAAAATGTTCGAGCTGTACCGGAAGACGGATCTTTTTAAATAATGACAGGCAGCAGCTCCTGGACTATTACAGCATGAGCTGTCAGCGAGAAATATAACTATTCTGGCAATAAAATTTGTACGTTATCAAAACAAATCGCACATCTTTCTGTGAATTTTTATGAAAACCGCGTCGCGCTACTGTTTATACTTTTCTAATTACTAAAGTTTTACTTTTTTTGTGACCTTTGGATCACCCTTTATGCATGTATATATATATATATAATCCAACATTATTCGTATTATTTTTATCTATCTCTGTTGGATTATTTATTTGTTTTTTTCATTATGGGGATATGAAGCTTCTGCGCTATCCTCTATTGAAAATGTTTTATGTTTTTCTTTGCAGGATATGTTTTATGTTAAAGTGATTTAGCAGTCTATGCTTGAATTTTAATTTTTGTTTATTTCTATTGTTTATATTTTACATATATATATATATATATATATATATATATATAACTAGTTGATAACATACCTTTTAGATCGTGGGGCATTCCTCTTGTTCTCGAGCGAAATCCTCTGGAGTTATTTCGACTAACGGAGACTCTGAATAGGGGCCGTTTAGAAAAACTTCGGGTTTAGACTCCTCTATTGTCGGGCTCGCTTTGACCATGTTTTGTTCAGTCTCTTTAGCTGGGCTCCGCGTAAAAACCGCATTTATTGGAGCACTATTTAATTTTTTCTCAATTAACTCAGCGGTCTTGTTTCCCAGCAGATAATAACCCTGGTCAACCCCGTTCGGTTTGACCGCCGCTTTTGTCCAGACGCTCCCAAAATCACTCTCAATTTGAACCCAAGCCAAAGGCAAACGAATACATTTATCGTCCAGAGGTTGTCTTACCCAAATGCCTTCTCCTATCAGGTCCTCATTCGTCACCCATGACCTATCACATAGATCAATTTCCGCCCCCGTGTCCCTCAAATATTGTCTGGGTACACCGTTGATTACCGCCTTTTTCAAGTAAGGATTAAAGCAACTGCTTAGATGTACCCCCGTCACGACATGGTTAATTACTTCGCCTTTCTTTGAATTTTTTTGGTATTTCGGGCACTCATTCTTGAAATGCCCAGTTTCCCCGCAAAAATAACAAGTCAAAGCCTTCTTCCTCTCATATGACTGCTCTTTTCGCCAATTCGTGTTACTCGTTTCCTCATTTTTATTTCCTACCTCTGATTTAGATTTACTCTCGTCTTTATTTTTGCCGTAAGTCTGACCTTTTGTTTTTTCCTGGCCCGGTTTTTTTCCCCATAACCTTTCGTCTTGTTTTTTTCATTATAGTGTACGCTTTCATATTTGTCGCACTTATCCGTGATTATAGATACATTCCTCAACTCGTCCCAATCTTCTACATATTTTTCCCTAATTTCCATCGGGACGCGTTTTTTAATTTGTTCCGTGACCATTAGCTCTTTCAAAGCCTCGAAATCGCTAACGCTCACTGACTCAAGCCAATTTTCCAAATATCCTTTTAACTCATAAGCTAGGTCGGACCACAATGCTCCCGGTTTCCTTTGATGGGTTAGGAACTTGGCACGCAAAGCACCCGTGCCTAGTCTGAACCGTTTTAATAACAGCGATTTTATGTGAGGGTAATCATCCCCTTTTTCTCCCGGTTCCTTCACAATAATTTCTGATATTTCAACCGGTAATAGCGGGATCAATTGACTGACCCAATGGATAGAGGGCACCTTTGTTTTTTCCGCTTGTCTTTCGAAAAGCATAAGGAACAGCGTTATATCTCCTGAGAGGGGGTCAAATTTGGGGACCAAATCTCTCAAACTGGTTCGAAAACCTCTATCTGTCTCTAAGTTAGAGTCGTTCGAGCTTACACTGCTCGTTTCGACAGTACCCTGGATGCGCATTTTTTCCAACTCAAACCGCCTATCATCCTCCAGCTGTTGCCTATAAACCTCTTGCTGTTCTTTCTCACGACGCCTATCAGCCTCTTGCTGTTCTTTCTCACGACGCCTATCAGCCTCTTGCTGTTCTATTATCGATTCTATAAATGCTTCAATTACATTTTCTTTGAAATCGGATGCCCCCATAATTTTCTTTGCAAGCGCTAACTTTTTGTCGTTTACCGAAACCTCAGTATCAAATTCCTCGGCCAAAGCCAAGAGGACATTTTTAGTCTGTTTGCACAGAAAAGCTTCCATTTTTATTTATTTTTTTTTTGTATTAACCTAACCGGTCACCCCTAGTACCGTAACACAATTTTCCCGGTCTAGAATACACTAGCTACACATATACAATATCCTAGCACTTTAAAAATTTAGGCATATATCACCTTCTACCAATACGTCTAAAATATAGAACCAAAATCACGCTAGCACATATATCACACTAGAACATATATTACACTATACACCTATAAATATTTTTATAGCACAATTCAAACAACGTCTCCCAAACTGAGTACCGTTTTTCTCTTTCTGCACAAACGTGCTGTGAGATTCCGTATGGATTACTCACACATACCTTGATTACCACTAATCAAAATTCTATCTTCCCCTAAGGGATTTTTAGTTTTCCCAAACTAATTTTTTATTTCACGCGCCTGGCGACTTAAACTCAGACCTCTCTAAAAAGATTTTCGAATGGACTCACCTTCTTATTCGTTGCATCCAGCTCGACCCGCTGATTGACTTTCTCTCCAAGGTGTCCTCTTTTTAGGCTGCTCGGTCTTGCTTCTATCCTAGTCTCCGTGCTGCTCCCCGATCAGTGAAGACTCCACTTCTCGATCCTCTGGAACTGCAGACGCACCGTCCTACATGGACTCAAATTCCAATTTATTGTGGAATAATCCCAACGGACTGCCACCAGCTATGGTAATGTGGCCCATAGCGATCCATAACCAACTTCGTGAAACAAGTTAAAACACGAAACGGAATAATTTGAGAAGGAAACTTGTTTACATATGTACAAAGGTTTTATTAAACCTTAATATATTTACAAAACATCATTTATTACAAGAATTTCCCTGGCTAACACAAGCCAAATATCCTTATCCACGGTCTCTGTTCCGAGCAAACCCGTGCAATCTCTCAAAAGATTAATCACAGACCCGGCGCACTCCAGCGCTGTCGGTCTCACAAGTCGGTCAGCTAAAAAAAGTCCCCAGACAAAGAAGGGGAGTCCTTTTATCCTTTTCTTCCCAATCTTTCTAGAAGAATCTAGAAGACTCCACAAATTGCTGGAACAACCTGGACTTCCGGGCCGATGGAGGTCACTTCCGCTCGTGCCGACCCTTTCAAGGAAACCTGAAATCCATTTGGGCCCGGGACATACTTCATTGTTAGTTTAATGGATGCCGCCGCTGATCGGCAACATATGTGCTGACTGCGAGAAGGAGAAAAGAAAGGTTATTTGGCGACTTTTGCACATTAGCGTTCCTTTTGATGTGCCTGCAACACATGTGGAAAACTCATCAATTCCAGCGGCTGAGTCGAAATAAGAGGAGTGCCGATGTCCACGATGTGACAGTATATTTCAAGCTCATATTTTCAAATTAGTTTCGCTGTTTATGTTGCATCTATTTATGCTCTTTCATCTCCTGGAAAAATCCTTTTTGAATGCTTTTCTTATTCTCCTAGCTATTTCCTTGTTGGATCCAAACGTATACTTGTATTTCAGCATTTATTTCTAAACCATCATCTAAGAATTTCGATTTTGTCCCGAAATAGAACCACGCGTATGAAATTTAAAACTCAGATTTAAAATTTTATGAATTTCCTTTAGTTTTCTTTAATGAATGTTCTATTTTAAAATACTTGGAAAATAAATAATTGTTACTTCCTTACTCTCTGAGTGAAAACGTAAAATTAACTTCATTGCTAAAAAACGGAATTTAATACTGAAATATTAAGAGCTGTTTAACGATTAAAATTCAGTTTAAAAAATTAAGTTACTTTTTTCTGTGAATTAGTTAATAATTGTCAGTGAAAAGTCCTTAACAATGGAAATATATTTTCTTTAAATTTCAATAGCATACAAAGTGCCATTTTGTATGTTATTTTGAATTTTGATTTTGTTCTGAAATATCACCTAAAACATGAAATTTCAAACGCGAATTTGAAATTAAGGAATTATCTTCAGTTTTTTATAATACAATCTTTATTTTTAGAATTCGAGGAAAAGTCATAAATGTTACAATATTATTCTCTGATTAATAACGTAAAAATAACTGTAATGTTAGAAATATACACAGTTTTTAGATTACGGTGAAAAGAAATAAATGTTACTACATTATTTTCTGAATGAAAAAGTAAAATTAAATTCAAAAGAAAGCTGTATTTAATACTAAAATAGTAAGGAAACTACATGGATTAAAATTCAATTTAAAAAAGAGATATGCATTTTTATGGTACATCCTGAATAATTTTCAATGGAAAGTCATTAACAATGAAAAGAACTTATGATATTTGTATTTCATCAGTACCATAGATGTGTCATTTTGTATGTTATTTTGAATTTTGATTTTGTCCCGAATAGAACCACCCACATGGAATTTTGAACATTGGTTTATAACATTTGAATTGCCTTCAGCTTCTATAATGAATGCATTATTTTTAGAATATGTGGAATAGAAATAATTATTATTATATTATTCGGAATGTCAATCTTAAAATTATTCATTGAAATAAATGCTTTATTTCTAGATTACGTTGAAAAGAAATAAATGTCATTACATTACTCTCTGAGTGATAAAAACATAAAACTAAATTCAAAAGAAAGCGGTATTTAACATTTAAAATTTAATTGCAGTTCATCAATTAAATTCCAGTTTCAAAATCTTAAGTCATTTTTTTCATTGATTTCTTTAATAATTTGCAGTGAAAAGACATTAACAATGATAAGATATTATCGTCTTGAAAGTTCAGTAACATGTTGCAGAGTCATACTTTATGTTATTTTGAATTTCGATAAACACATGAAATTTTAAACGGGGATTTGGAAATTTATGAAATGCCGTTAGGTTACTATAGTAAATGTTTTGATTTAGATTAAGTGGAAACGAAGGAAATGCTACTACATTTTTCTTAGTGACAACGTAAAAGTAATTTCATTGTTATAAAGCACCTGTCAATATTGAAATATGAGGGGCATTTCAATAATTAAAACTCAGTTTTAAAAAAAATAAAGTCGTTTTTTTCTGTGACTTTGTTAAAGATTTTCACTAAAATTCATTAAAACTGTATTGATCTTATCATCCTCAAAGTTCAATAACAAACAGTCATTTTGCACATAATTTGAATTTCGATTTTCTGTCAGAAAATACCCAACATATGAAATTTTAAACACGGATTTGAAATTTATGAATTGCCTTTAGTTTTCAATATTAAATATTTTATTTTGATATTTATTGCAAAAGAAATATATATGTTACTACGTTATTCTCTGGGTGAAAATTACAATCAATTAAATAAAAATTCAGTTTAAAGAAGCCAGTCATTTTTTCAGTGACATTGTTTAAAATTTTAAGTGGAGAGTCCTTAACAATGGAAAGATCTTATTACCATTAAAGTTCAATAACATACAAAATGTCATTTTGTATATTACATTTAATGTCGATTTTGTTCCCAAATAGAACCACACAAGTGAAATTTAAAGCGACGATTTAAAATTTATGAATTGCCTTTAGTTTTCTCTAATAAAAATTTTATCTTTAAAATACACGGTAAAGACATAAATGTTACTATATTATTCTCTGATTGAATACGTAAAAATAGCTTTCTTGATTGAAATTTAATACTGAAATATTATGTTCATTGATAAAAATTGAGATTAAATAAAACCAAATACGTTTCTTTTTCAGTGACTTCGTTAATAATTTTCACTGAAAACCATTAACAGTGGAAAGAACTAATCATTCTAAAAGTTCAATAACATAAGAAATGTCATTTTCTGAGCATTTTATTTAAGCCCCAAACACAATGAATTGAAATGAATTAATCCAATTCCGCGCACTTTAATGAGCGAGACAAACTTCAGGCAAAACAAACACAGGGGAAAAATACTGTTATTACGCCAAACATTCTTTCAATTTGTAAATAATAAAATCCCATTCAAACAAATTTCTTTATGAAGATAATGATAGGTTGCGAAAAAGGAAGCAGTATCTTTTCCGGGCAATATTATTTCTTCTCACGCTATTTACCCATCGTTTTTTCTTTATATGGAATGATAAGATTTCTCTTAATGCCTTCTGATAAGAGTAATTATTTATTAGGGTAGGAAATAGCTTCTCTTCCTCTGACGTTAAATAAATCTTAAAATCTAATAGTTCAGCCGTAACATTGTCTCATAAACATAATTCTTCTTACACACACACACATACACACAGACACACAATGCATATATATATATATATATATATATATATATATATATATATATATATATATATATAGAGAGAGAGAGAGAGAGAGAGAGAGAGAGAGAGAGAAAGAGAGAGAGTTAGAGTTAGTATGCCGAATATAAAACCCCTTTATATTTTCATATATAACTAGGAAAGTAAGTGAAGGATTATAGTACCAACATGATATAATTTTAATGCATATATTTTACTACATATAACAATGATAGAGAATGAAAATATCCTTACAATTTTCTTGTATGAAATTATGAACACAAGTGTTTCATTTTTGGGGTCTGAAAAATGTAGTCTTAATATCAAACCCCAATTATTCAACTCTAAACATGAATTACAATTACTGAAAAGTTGGTAAAAACAAAACTGTGCACAATAATTAGTAACACTTACCTATATACACTAATATATGAAACAGAAAAATGACATTTTAAACAAATTAGTTGGTTTACACTATAGGATTTGTTTCCTTTTTGTTTTTAGATTCAAACTTTTCAAATTGTTTACAAATACAAAGTTCGGCAGCTCCACAATCTTCATGGGCCCACCTGAAACATCTTCTACAGTGACGCCACTGCTCTCCTCGTTTGTCTCAACAAGGTATTCAGCGTCGTTTTCATCAATGCTATCATCTGTGCTGTCATGGAGAGAAAGTTTTTCATCATCTTCAAATGAGTTGAGATCATCATAGCAATAGTTAGGCTTATTCGTTCTCTGTTTTTCAACTATTGTTGACTTTTCATCCATCCTTAGTTTCCCGTTCCTGTAGGGACCCTTTGCATTTTACTTTTCCATTTATTGTTTCCTTATCCTTTTTTATCTTGATCTCCCTTTCCTTGTTTATCCTTTGATTTCTTATCTTTTAGGTCTATTCTTTTTATTTTTCTTGTAGAAAACAAAGTTTTTTTCGAATATGCTGCAGTTCTTTTATTAATGCCATCAATCAATTTATTTTTAAAGGGCGATGATGTGATAATATCGACTTTACCGAACCTACTTGGTTTCAAGGTGTTTTTCTCTGGTAACGCAGGGAAGGGATTTATATCTTCAGGAGTCACAATGAACTTGTTTGAACTTGATGTTTGATTAATAACTTCCACATTGTCACTACTGCTCAATGGTTGTGGATTTCGCCTGGGCGTCATTGCATCTGCAGTTTCAGAGAAATCAAGGATGTGAGAGTAAAAACTAGAATACCTAATATGAGACACTATGTCATATTAGGCCTGCTTTGAGATCTCATATTGGGCACGACCATGTTTTTATAACACGCAAACAAATTTTTTAGGTTAGGATTGACGTTATCTTAAAAACAAATAGGGCGTGTTTACACTCCACATTTATAGCTACCTATCCAATACTAACAAATTTAATAAGAGTCTTACCTTGAAGATGAAAGCAGCCAGTGAAATTGGTGATGAATAAATGTCGACGAGCATACATTCAATAATATATTTATATATATATATATATATATATGTGTGTGTGTGTGTGTGTGTGTGTGTGTGGTTATCAAAATAATGGAAACACTAAGAAACATCATGGAAATCTTTATTAATACGGCGTAGGATCACCTTTCTAATGTAATACCACATGTTTCACGTTGGAATTGGATTATACAAGTGATGAATAATGGTTATGAATATATTATACCATTCTTCAGGGAAAAATCATGAAAGTTCCTGTAGAGATGCTGTGGTGGATATCGACACCTCACTCTATCCACATATACAGATCATGGTGGTTCGATGATATATAGTGGGGGGGATTGTACATGGCAAGATATGATATTTGACTTCTCTTTCATGCTCTTCAAACCAATACTTGATAGATTTGGCTGTATGAAAAGGGAGTATTATCCTTCTTGAGAACGCAAGAAACAATGTTTACACCATAGTCCTTCCCAATCAATCTCCATTTTAGGGTTACAATAGAACCCGAAGACCATCACGAGATGACATCCCAAACCCTGATAGATCTACTTCCATGATTGACAGTTCAGATAAGACAGCCAGAATCTTATGCTTATGTAGGTGTTCTCCAGACATACGCACGTCCTGTTGCGAGGAACAATGTGAACAATGATTCGTCGGATTAAATGCCGTTTTTCTACATATTACTTGACCAGGATTTGCAATCGTTGAATCATTGTGGACGATATTTTGTAATGGCATCTATTACAAGTGGCTTGGGAATAACGACTCTTCCGTAAATACTTTGTTTTTGAAGTTCCCTTCTACCTCTAAGGGTTGATACCATAACATGCAGATGCCGATTGAGTTCTTATGGCATTTTGGTTGCAGTTATTTTCTTTCTTAGTGTCACAATCCGCTTTAATACCTCGTCCGTCTCTTTTACTCAGCTTTCCCTTTCGTCCACTATTATGTTTGGTAAAAGATGTTTTTTCCATGCACTCTGTATGCTATCATGACTTTCGATACCATAGCTTGAAAAACACCCATTAGCCTGGGGGTTGCAGTAACAGATACTCCAATTTAAACGCGCTCCAACAATTTGCTCTTTTTCGCAAGATCTGTAAGGTTGACATTTTACGCACGGTGCCCTTAGCTTCATTATTGCTACCTGACAGTAAAATAATACATACACTATATTATATAAAAGAATACCGGTGGCCAGACTTATTTTTATGGAATACGAGCACAATCGTAAGCACCACTAATATTGATAGGTGAGGGCCCTCATTTTCTCTTACATCTGTGAAGATACATTTTCAGCAATCTACAAGAAAATGTTAACTTTTCTCACCAGAAGTAACTCTGCATTTAACATATCTTCACCGTATAAATAACTATTTCATGTATATAGAGACAACTGATTATTTGTTTTTCAAATATGAGCTTGAATTCTTCGTTGCAACTAAAAAGATAGCTAAGTTTTAGCAGTAAATCCTTCTTATATCCTGAATACTCTGCACGTAACATTCAAAGCTAAAACACACATGCACGCATTAGTATAAGGGAGGGTGTAACTGCGTGCATGCTATGCTGTTAAAATTTCCGTATTTATTGTTCATTGCGGGGCGTTTTAGCCTTTGCTCTCTTCGGATACTGCTTAGCTAAAACTATTTCCTAAGTTCAATAGTTTTTTTAGAGAGTTCTGTGAAGATTTTCTAGAATGGGTAACATTGCATTTTTGTTATAATTTGACTCTTCTGCTCAGAATTCTCATGAGAGCATATTAACGGATCAAGGTATCTTAAATACGTTATAAGCGATACCAAATGTTATATTTCCGAGCCAATTACGTTGTTTTAAGCTCAATTCGTTAATTTCAAACTACATGTCTTTACAAGCAACCGTTAAATTACGTATGTCTATCATGATGTTAGAGAGCGATGTGAAAAAAGGTTAAGACGACTACCAACAAGGAGCCAGTGAAGTATCGGCTGCGAAATATCTATGATGGGGTTGAAATCACAATTGTCTTACGTCTTTAAGAGTCACTGTGCGAGTTCCTGTTCAGGTGTTTCTTAAGGGGAAGGTAACACTCACAGTTTATTGGCAATTGTTATGAGTGTCACAATTAACAGCTATCAAAAACCCTTGTGGATTAGAATCAAAGACATCCCTTAGTGGACAAGGCGTAGAGCTGTTGATGAATTTCGCCTGGCAGACGTCCACGACTGGTTATCAAAATATCTGTATCGCCTCAAAATCGTCGCTGATCTTTTCTGAGGGCTCGGCGATTTTCGGGAGATCATGAATGAGACTTATCTGCTTCAGCGTCTTGCTCATGGAAAGTTTTCCCTTTCCGATTGTTTTTGGGAAGTAAGGGACTCACTGGGTTCACAGATATTATTGTAGCACATTTTTTTGTTTAGCATTGTCTTTATTCTCTTTTTCTATGTTTTTTTTGTCTCAGTTATCTTTAAACTTGCCATTAGAAGAAAAATATGGATGCCAGAATAAAAGGTACTTAACGAACTGGAACTCCTCAAGGAATTTATAATCAACTCTGTGCCAGATTACAATCCATTTGAGGTTCAAAAGACTTTCTCAACGTTCAAGATGTCCCTGACCATGAAATACCTCTTAAATTACCTGCTATAGCTCAGTCCCCAGGAAGTGCCCCAGGATTCATGAGGTGTAAGACAAAGTGCCAAAAAAATGAAGTGACTTTGTGTGAAAATGACAATTAAATGCAGTTCGGATGATATTTTTTTCTTTCCTTGTTCAACAACTTGTTGAACAAGGATTGTTGGTTATATTGGTTTATATCTCGTTGCTTTCAGTAAGAAAATCTTTTTTTCATTTTGTATTTCTTCCGTTTTCATGCACGTCTTTTAATTAAAGGCAATTTTATGACTATCATTCACGGTTTACTTAAAAATACCTGTAGCTCTGTAAAATGCCTAGGTGTTGTAAATAATGGCCAGTGATAGTGTATATAATATTAAAATGACACAGACATTTTATTCTTTGCCTAAAAACGTTACGTATTCTATAGGTTATCTAGGCATTCTATAAAATGCCTTTTTTTCACATAGTGTCGGTTACATATACATAAATCTGTCTGGGCGTATAAATATAACAAAATAATAGCAATGTAATGGAAACCTCTTGAAATCTGGGGATTCGTAATATTTATGTTGACACAAGGTAATACAAACTTTAATCCTATACTGCGTGAGATATATTTGAAGAATTACATACGAATTTAGACCTCGCCATAAATATTTTGTTTGTTATACGTACAAGAACGTGGAAAATAGAATATTCCACTAGTAAATATCCCACATTTTGAAATTTTTTTGAAAAAACACTATTAGAATATATTTCTGATGGCATCATGTGTTTGGAACTTTTTATACTAAATTTCTCTTCATATTTCATTGTATGAGATGTTTTCAAAACTATCTCAAAAACTATAACTTAACATTTTTTATACTATTTCACTTTAAAATGTATTTTTAGAAGTTTCCGAAAAACTTTCGAAAAACTTGGCTGAGGAATATAATGGGTTTTCTAAATTTATAAAAACAAACTTCTGTAAAAATATCCATTTCACTTTTACGTATTTCCATCTACTACACCCATACGTTTGTTCCTAAAAAATAGATATTGATGCATTCCTGCGTAGCTTGAGCAATCAAAACAAAGTCTAATAAAAATATAGTCTACATATTTCCCAACGTATCGAGGAAATAAAATGAAACAAAGAAATAAAAAAATCCAGAAATCAATTTGCGTCGTCTCGAACTTTCATTTCACTGGAAAAGGGCATCATGAAATATTCTTATCTTGTTTAAAGATTTGCGGCCACGCGGCTTCGAGATTTATTTATAATTCAGTTTGAATTTTCATGTTTTTCAGTTACTGACTCCCTGCTTATTGAGTATACTATTACCGTAAGTAACGTAAAGAATATCTCATTTCACTTTCTACTGATATTCCGAATGGCTTCCATACACCGAGTTTGGTGTGCAGAGAAAAGATGGGCTCCTTCAATCAAAGTTTTCAGTAATATATATATATATATATATATATATATATATATATATATATATATATATATATATATATATATATATATATATATATATATATATATATATATATATATATATATATATATATATATATATATCTGGGGCTTGGTGCAAGAAGTGCCTAGGTCCGTTTTTTCCAAGATGACTTCGTTTGCTTATGTCTCATTAAAAAAATATTATTTTAAATGTAAGAAGTACCCAAGTCTGTCCCATGGTTTAAAAGGGTTTTTTAAGCCATTGTACAGAATTGGGTACTTTTTAAATAATATTTTTGCAAAGTGACATAAGCAAATAAAGTCATCTTGGAAAAAAACTTCCTCAAGCACATCTTGTACCAAACCACAGAAAAAAAAAATATATATATATATACATATATATAATTTAGCATAAATGATTAATATCAACGAAAGTAAATAAAATTAAAAGCCAGCATACATTTAACTAAATATTTGTTTTAGGCATGTCCCTCTAGTTTTTTTCGTTTCAAGTTATTCGTATATGATGTAGGTTCTTTTATGATAGAGATACTGGAAGAAAAAAACAAGAGTTTTATTAATTTTAATTATAGTTTTCTAAAAGCAAGTTTTTGCCACTATTTAGATTAGTGCACATGCCTTTGCAATTCACGATATAGATAGGTCCAGATTGCAGCACAGTAAATCCTTTCGAAGCACTTTATAAATTCAGTATTAATAGTGGATCCATTCTCAGAAAGCAATCTAAAGGTCTCAGTGTTATAGCACAATATAATGTGAATGTTATATGATATGCTTATTTGAATGACATAAAGAGATTTTTTTGAGAAGAAAGAATATGACGATACTAAAATGAATACCGGAATCTCGACTGAACAATGATTGATTCATAAGAATGCTGTAAACTCATACTGTGAGAAAAAAATTCTGAAAAGATCATATTTAGACAGTTTCGTTTCTACTATCACCATTAAAGTTCTGTCTAATATATTAAAACAAAACCTTAAATTGAGAATTAATCAATAATTGAAGGAACACTTAACAATGTGTTATATTAAAATGTTTTAAGCATTCTATTAGCAAATCTGCAATGAGTATATATATATATTAATATATATATATATGAAACAAATTTTAATCCTTTTAAATACTCCTAACAGGCTTTTTCCAAATTCGTTTATCTTATTGCAACAGAATACCGTCCCCTTAACCTTGGATTGCGACCTAAATTCAACCAATATAAATCTATTTTTCCCCTAAAGCTGTTGCATTCGCGGACCATTAAATAAGTATTATGTAACGAGCATCTCGAGATCATCACCTCATATGACGCCACTTAATCAAGTGCCCGTTTCTAACAAATTTGAACTTTGATAGACCCGTACTCGGGAGAAAAATTGCGCGATTCAGAGCTCTTTGTGATCGGACCATGAAGCTAACATGACGTAAGTTGATGCTCCGTCCATATCTCGCAGAGCTCTGCACTGCTGGGACCTTTTTGCCCAGCATCGGTGGAATTAAACTTGTTATAATCCTACTAGAAGATATCCAGGAACATTTCGGTAAATAAAACACTATTTTGTGACCAGATGCCTCCTTCCATAGCGTTGAACTCAGTTACTCTCTCCATTTGCCAGCCACTTGTGTGTGAAAACAGCCTGACTACAAAATTGATGATTCAACGGCCAAGTTATTTGCCTACTTACGACTACATCTATTGTTATCATTATATATATATATATATATATATATACAGGGTGGCCATAGTAAAACTGACAGTGCTCACAGTGTTCTGTACCGCGATATATTTGCGAGAATGACGCCACATTTTGTAGGAAGATTAAACAAGACGGGGGACGAAAGATTCCGCGAAAAAATAAATTAGTTTCAAAAGTTACCGCTAGGGGAATATTTGGCGCTGTGTAATAGAAAATAGAGTGTTACCAAATGCAAATCAATACGGAAATTACCTTTTTATTTTGCATTCAAATGAGGTTCAATGTGGCTGCCGTTGTTGTGGACCACATATTGCATTCTGTGCACAGTATGCACAACAGCAGAAAGTAACATGTCTGCAGGAATCTCCCGTACAGTCCGTGATATGTTATCCTTCAACGTAGCCAGGTCCTGGACCACTCCTTGATAGACCTTGGACTTAATGTAACCCCATAGCCAGAAGTCGCATGGGGTAAGATCAATTGCCATGCAGTTGGAAAGTAGCGGCTAATGACTCTTTCTGTTGTGAATGTCTGTCGTAGCAGCTGTTGCACCCGTACAGCAACGTGTGGAGGGGCTCCATCTTGCATGAAAATGATTTCCCCCAGGCATTGTCTTTGATGAAGTGCCGGAATGACAAAGCTGTTCAACATGTGGCGATATTTCTCTCCGGTAACAGAACAGGTTTCCGGTCCTGTCGGGGTAATGTTCTCATAGAAGAATGGACCTACGATAAATTCCGCTGTGAACCCACACCAAACAGTTACCTTTGGTGAATGTAAGGGAATTTCTGTGACTGCATGTGGTGATTTGTCATGCCAAATTCGGCAGTTCTGGGTATTCACAGTTCCATGCAGGTAAAAGTGGGCCTCGTCTCCCCATAAGATTTTCCACGGCCAAGCATCATCCACCTCCATTCTGGCAAGAAAGGTGAGAGCAAAAGTCAATCGCTTATCATGGTCGGGGTACAGTAACTCCTGTACACGGCTGATCTTGTACGGATAGAAGTTGATAATCTTTCGTAAGATTTTCCATACCGTACTGTAAGGCATATCCATATTCCGAGCTAATCCACGAGCGCTAGAGGTGGCAGCAATATTGTCTGGTCCTCTGTCGACAATCGCCGTGGCAACTGCTTCGATTGTATCCTGTGGTACAGGTTTTCGTCCTTTGCCTGACTGAACCTTCAGAGAACCTGTTTTCTCAAACGTCGCAACCATTGCTTTTAGCCCATCAACTGACACAGGACCGTTACCTTTACGCATTTTTTTGTGCGTTCTAAAAGCACGAAGAGCGGCTGACGCGTTGAACTGGTTGAGGTAAAAGAATTTGACCAGTAACGCACGCTCGACTAAAGAAGGAGACATTACACACAAACTTTCAATCCGATTGATTCGAAACGTAACACATTGCCTTTTAAAACCCAAGCAGCTGGCACTGTGCCAGTGGATGTAACGTGAAATTTGAATAAAGAACTTCTTCTTCTGCTCAGCGTACGTGATATTGCAGATCACGAGACTTTATCGGTGTTTATGTAGATTTTACGCTCTTTTAAAAGTGTTGCCATATTGCACTTGGACTAAATAAGAAAATGTGCATAATAAAAGGTAATTTTATTCCGTATTAATTTGCATTTGTTAACACTCTATTTTCTATTACACAGCGCCAAATATTCCCCTAGCGGTGACTTTTGGAACTAATTTATTTTTTCGCGGAATCCTTCGTCCCCCGTCTTGTTTAATCTTCCTACAAAATGTGGCGTCATTCTCGCAAATAGATCGCGCTACAGAACACTGTGAGCACTGTCAGTTTAATTATGGCCACCCAGTATATATATATATATATATATATATATATATATATATATATATATATATATATATATATATATATATATATATATATATATATAAGTGCGTATAAACATTAAAAGTTCATAAAAACAGGAAAAATAACCAAAATATAGAAAGTTTTGTAGGGTTAGCATCGGTAGATCACGGAATTTTTTTAAGATAGGGAAAAAAACTAAAAAAAACAGCCGACAGGTGGCGCTGGTACGAGCGAATTCTGTGCAAATATACAAATGAGACGGTTATAAGAACCTGCGCTCCTAGTCCACAACGAGTTCACCGTTGTTCCGCGATCCGCAGAGAGGTGTCATGTATACATCCGGGCCTGCTGCACTTTGCCGTTGTTGGATTTGTGACTAGCCTACAATGCGTTATCCACTGTGGTGGGAGACACATAGAACACCTACTGCTGTAATAAATGATTTAGAAGCATTCTTTTCGTTATTTGCGTATCTTTTCTTTGACGTTTGTAAGTCAGCGCTACGTGTCGGCTGTTTTTAAGTTTTTTTTTTCCTGTCTCAAAAAATTCCCGTGACCTAGCGATTCTAACACTGCAACCTTTTTTCTATTTTGGTTATTTTTCCGGCTTTTATGAATTTTTAAAATTTATACCGACCTTTTGCCCACCCGGTATATATATATATATATATATATATATACCGATGTTAGAACAAATTTAACAAAAGGAAATATTCAATTAAACTGCAACTGCATATAACTATTTGTAATTTAAAAGCAACACATCCCAGTTAAAATTAAAATGGAAAATTAATTTCCCAAAAATTATATTTCATATTAAAAATTTGACATTTTTTTTCAAAGTTTCAAGGTAAAATCTTATACTTCATGCTCAGAATAACGAAATTAAATTTTTTCTAGACCCCAATTAAAGTTTTTCATTTTAAATATCTTACCGTCTGAAGAGATTAGTAACATGAAACGTTTTTCCATAACGTTTACGTTCCATTTATCATAAAAACTCTGAAAGTATCCTCAAATGTTAAATAAAATATAACAATAGAGCGGAGATAACACTCAAAGTGGAAGCGCTAAGTGCCACTCACAGGTAGAGAACAATCAGAATAAAATGCAAGTAAAAGTGGAAGAAAAGATAAAAAAATCGGTTAGGAATTCTTTTTAACTTAATTACAGAAGGGAAAGAAATTATCTACAGAGATCTTTGAAACTATGTTAAATCTTTTTTCTGTCTAGTCTTTGGCGTATAATGAAAGTTTAAGCAAATATGAGATTCGGCGAAAGTAAAATTGAGTAATATTACTGAAATAATTCGCCGATGATAGTATTTTCAGGGCTCACATTCCAGTGTTGTGACTTCTTATAAAATGATATATTCTTCAGAAGCAATCCGATATATTTAAAATGAATATTTTTATTACTTTAAAAATGGATTATCACTGACTAACTATTAGAAATAAAAGCTGTAAAATGCTTTTCCTTTAAAATTTTACCCTTATTAGAAATATATCACTATATTAAAAATAACGAAATATTATATATATATATATATATATATATATATATATATATATATATATATATATATATATAATATTAAAAAACTAGTAATTTTTCAAGTCAATACTCTTTAACAGTAAAAAACTAGTAATTCTTCAATTTAGTATTCAAAATTGCATACCCCTTTTTAAACTAGTAAATTATTTAATTTCCATTGGGCATTCGTTTTAAATTCCACAATATATTTCCAAATTCCAGTAGTTTCGTCCCATTAAAACTTAGATAAAAATCCCAGGCTATTTTATTCAAGATGGATGACATTTTAACGAAATTAAAGGGTGCGCCGGGTGGGTGCTTAACTATCTCTGTCCAGCGCAAAAACAATAACTTTTAACAAATCAACTATTAAGTCACACCTCTCTGTCACGTGATGATGTGAATTGATAAAAGTATTTGTCGTCTAAATTTAGACACACTCTGTAAAAATGCTCTTGCCATGTAACTCCTGGCGGATGGACCGATGATTTTAATAAACACCTAGTTAACCGAATCGGCTGTGGTTTCTGTGTCCGAGATGGGATATTTTATTTTCGGGAGTAAAATTAAAAGTTTTTGATGACGGCCGGGCGACATTTTTATCCACTCCGCTTTTGTTTTCTTCTCTCCATGCCCGTCGCCTTTTAGTAGTCGGCAGGATAGACACAGGCGGTTTTCGAGCCACATTAAGTCACCAAAGACGTAGAAAGAGTTCCCCTGGTCTCCACCATGTCATCTTTGTGATTCATCTTCGCCGGAAAGTTCGGAACTTCATATTGGCTGTGAGGTGTGGCGCGCTCACCCCCAATGAATCTCCATTCCATTAAGCTACCAGCGGATTCCATAGGATTACGTCGTAATATTTGTGGCGCCTTCGACGCTCAAGTTTGTTTTCTCTCCGTGCCGTGGGAAGGTCAACACTTTTCCTGAGTTTTCAGCAGAGAGATTGCGACCAACTCTGTGTGATGTCAACATTGTGAGTTTTTTTAGTTCTGTGTTGTGTTTTTGTGCTACGTTGTTCGCCCAATTCATCTTTGTTTTCGCCAAATTAGAGGAAGATAATCTGTGTGTGCGAAAATGCTCTGTGTTTATTTTTTTCTCAACGCGAGTGTCATCAAGAAGTGCTCATCTGTCATGTTCTCCGTAGTGTTGAAAATTAATCAGCGTTCTTTTGTGTGGTGTTTTGTTAGGAAACGTGATCATCTTTTCTCCTTTGAATTTTTATTTTGTGTACCTCTCCAGTGGTGCTTCAGAGAAAGGGAAAAATGATCCTGCGTCAACAATTTGTTACGGATTCAACATTTCCTAGTCCTGAAAAATATGTAATTATCTGTGACAGAGCATCACCAAAGCAAAAAATTTTTTTTATGCCGTTTAATAACAAAAAGAAATAAATTGGGATTTAAATCAACGAAAGGTAAGGGTAAGACAACTTGTGAAAGAAATTTTAAAAATGCTTATAATATTATACGAAAAATTGTAAGTAATGTTTAAATATTGAAATTTTAATGAAATCGATACTTTGATACAATTATAACAAATTTTAACGAAATTTAAGAATGATTTTGTTTAATATTACGTTCATATTGTTGGTTGCATGGCCTCGCTAAACATGAATAGTAGATATTTTTAAAGTGCTTGCATTTATTGTTAATCATGATGTACTTCTGTTTTCTCGTCCGTTATAAATTTCGTTTTGATTTCAAGTGAAGAATTGTAGTTTAAGTTTTGTGTATATAAATTTCATTGCAATCCACATGAATATTTACTATATATAGGAATTATCAGTGTTTTAAGAATTTAAATGTTTTTGTTTATTGTTGAAATATTACATTTGATCTTAGACCTCTTGAGTATTTTTACGAATTTAAGTAAAATAGATTTCCGGAGGTTAAATTCGAAATTAATGGCATAATTGCAGTTTTCATATAAACGGAACGTCCTTATAACATGACTTAGGGTGCCAAAAAACCACAATTGGAGAATTAAAAACCATTGTATGTTATATTTGGTTCATCCACCCCAGAAAATTCTCCAGATAGAGATAATGAGAGATATGTTTGTGAAAATATTAAAAAGAAATGATAATTATGCGAAAAATATAGCAAGGATTCATACCAAAATGTTATATAAGAAAAGAAAAAATAATTTTGGCTTATTGGTTTCATGGTTATAGGTATATACCAGTATATGGTAATAGGTATACTGGTATAGCTATTGGTAAAAGAATTTTGGTTATTTGTGTTAATTGATAGAATAATATTTTTGTGGATTAAGTTTACTATTTTGGAAATTTAATTTTGAACATTAACATTAAATTATGGCAATTAATAGGGAATAGTGAAGTATTATTATTACTACTTTAAATTTATGAAATTAGTTGTATTAGGAGTATTTTGTTATTGTGTGTTTAGTAATTTTATATGTTGTGTATTTTTGATTCTATTGACTAAGGAAATTGATAGACAAATTTTCACTCCAAACACAATTCTGAAATTGTCCATTCTTGCAAATTAAGATATTATAATGCACCAGATAAATTAAAATTGTATCACGAATAATGACAAAAAAATAGATCTATTTTTCTTTTTTGTTTGATGCTTAGCATCATTATGTTTTTTAAAAATTTAATTGATATAAGTAATTATGTGTTGTCTTACTAAAAATAAAAGCATTGAAAAAAAACTGTCTTACTTAAACTTCCTTCTTAAGAATACTATTATATGTGAATTTTTTTTGGATCTGAAATTACACACCGACTATGACATTTCTACTTCTTTTACATTTCAGTAAATTTCCTCTTCCTTGAAAAATCTTTCCTATCACCCACTCTACAAGCGCGTTGGATGTCATCCCAGCTGTTTAGGATCTTTTAAAATTTTTTTTGTTTGTTTTTAATTCACCAATTCAGTCACTTAAAGTGCTGAAAACTATATGCTTGAGTAATGACTAAAACAGGCTTTAAGATGGCCACTCCTTTGTCCCCCTAATTCTAAATTACATTCCCACAGGTATGATATTTGCACATTTTTCCTATTTCTCCATCTTTGCACTATGCAAGATGTTTTTTTGGCTGTCATATCCTGTCGGGAGAATAACGGTTGGTCCATAGTACGGCCCTTCTTTCCTCCTTATTAGTCGCTGTACAATAGGCAGAAAGAAAACCCACTTGTTACACAAACATAAACACAACCTCAAAACTACTTTGAGGTAGGACTAGGTAAGAGTTTCGGAGACACACATACAAACAGGTGCCTAAAACAAAGAACAGGGAGCTCCAGCCATCTATCCACATAGGCTTAAAATAAGTGTACACAAAATAATAGAATGAATAAGTTGAAAATAAAATGAAAATATTTTGAAAACAAGTAAATAAGGTTAGAAGAAAAATGATTAGAAAAAAAATATTGAATAGAAATTTTGAATAAATAAATATTGTTATAATAAAAGTGAGTATAAAGAATATTGAAATGAGAGTAATAAGAAATATAAAGATATGAAACTAGACATAATGAATAAGAATTTGATATATTGAAGATTTTGAAATGATTGAGTTTTTCTTATAGTGTGATAAATGCTCTGTAAATTTTTATATAGAATTCAGATATTAGAAGTGTGATTTTATTAAAAATGTGATTTTCACTATGTAACTATATACAAAGATACTGTTTTTTTTATACAAGTCAATAAAATGTGATATTTTCTGTGTATTCTATATGACACAGCACTAAGGAGACTGTGGTACTAATGGTATTTTCCTCAAACATAATGTGCTGAATCTGTCAAAGACTATGCTGGACAGGTTAAACAATGGACAAAAAAATAAATATAAAACAAATTTTTTTTGGACTCACTCCATGGCAGTGAACTTTAAGGAGGAAAATACAACAACTTCAAAATTTTATTGTCAGATTCAACTTCAATTACTTAATTTTTTTCTGTTTTTTTATATTTTTATTGTTATGTTCTATTAGTTGTATTGTTAAACTCAAGGTGGTAGTAAATATTGTATTCAATGTATGTTTCCAGTAAAAATTTTTTTTGGTAAATTACAAATTTTTAAAGTTTTAATTAATTGATTTTTTTTAGACTTTCACGTTGTGTGGTGAAGGGCCCCCCTATTCAGAATTGTTTCAGAACCATGCTCCTGTAGAGATTTCAATGTTATTATTGTGTGTAATTTTTTTTATGTTAATTTTACATATTTTTCAACAATTTGCTAATAACGTCTTGTCATTTCATCTCGTGATTTAATTTTTTTTGTTAATTCTAACTTTCACTGATAGCACGTTGTAACAGCTTGGCCGGTTGACTCACTATTAATAAAATCCAATGTGTAAGGCGAAAAGCACTAAGCATGGACGATTAACATCTCATGCATCAATTTATTATCCAAAAAGAACACAACATTTTAAATGTAAGTTACAATCACATCTCAGCACGCAGAGCTGAGATACAAAAATCCCGGCTCGCGGAAAAAACTCCCAGCGAGCGGAAAAAACTCCAAATCTGGCGCGTGGAAAAAGCTCCCAACGCTGTTGTAAATAAACAATCTTCGTCTACTGTCCAGTGGCGAACCATGGCTTTCAATTTTCAATTCTGGCGTTGTCACAAACTCCTCCCCCTCCAGTGTTGAACTTGTCCGAACTCAGGATAAGTTCATGCTTGTTACTAGTTCAGATGCTGAAGGCAACAGATGTCTCAGTTCAATAATGTTCAGGAAATAAGCTCCAAATTTGCCATAGACAAAGACATCTCTTTTCCTAATACAGTACTGTGCCAATTCCCTATTTAAATTTTATTTAATGCTATTAAATCCCTAACAATTTAGATTACCCGCAATAGCACTTTACAATGTACCAGTTACAACATAATATAATTCTTTACAATCATATACAATTTAAAAAAATTCAATCAATTTTAAACAGAATACCTCAAAATACTATTACATAAAGAATTACTTAAACATGAGACTCTAAAGTAGTACAGTTAAATAAATATATTCCGGCAACTTATAACTAATACAAAACAATTTGTTTACACAAGGGATCAAATTTTATACACATTACAAAGTCACATGGTTTAATAGAAACTAAGTAGGATATGGGTGCCGGCTTAAGATGTCTACATTGCAGTGATTTTTCCCTTTCTTGTGTTCAATTTTATAATTGAAGGGTTGTAACGCCAGGGCCCATCGCAAAAGTCTCTGGTTATTCCCGGCATGGGTTTTGAGCCACACCAGTGGGTTCTGGTCGGTCTGTATTATGAACGGTAAATGACCATCTAAATAACACTGTAACTTTTTCACTGCATACACTATAGCCGCACACTCTTTTTCAGTGGTACAATATTTCCACTCTGATGGTTTGAGTTTTCTACTCATATATAGAATCGGACGTTCTTCTCCTTGGTCGTCGATCTGTGCTAAAATTATGGCTAGACCGGTGTCGGATGCATCAGTTTGCAACAGGAATTCTTTTTGGTAGTTAGATGCATAAAGCACTGGTTTGCTTGACAATCTTTCTTTTAATATACGAAAAGCATCTTCACAAGCATTATTCCATTTTATCTTCCCTTTTTGTTCTTTTCCCTTGAGAGTCTCCGTCAAAGGGGCGGCGATAGCTGAAAACATGGGAATATACTGTCGATAGTACCCCGCTAAGCCAAGGAAAGCTCGAACCTCTGTTTTGCAAGTCGGAGTCGGAAATTCTCGGACTGCTTGTACTTTTAACTCTGCTGGTGATCTTTTCCCTTCCCCAATAAGGTGTCCCAGGTACTGGACTTCTTTTTGAGCAAATTCACATTTCTTGGGCTTGATGGTTAATTGAGCACTTTTTATTTTGTCAAGAACCCTCTTCAGATGTTCTAAGTGTTCTTCCCAAGTTTTAGAGAATATAGCAATGTCGTCTAAATAAGGTATTGCGAAGTTTTCACAATCATGTAGCAAGTCCGACATGATTTTGCTAAAATAATATGGGGCATTTTTCAGACCAAACGGCATTCTCAACGGACGGTAGACCCCAAAGTTGGTTGTGAATGCAGCTATTTTCTGGGCCTTCTTACTTAAAGGAATCTGCCAATATCCTTTCGTTAGATCTAACAAAGTAATGTACTTTGCTGCAGCAACTGTTTCGACTCTTTGCTCTATGTTAGGCAATGGAAAGTATTGGGTTTTAGTAACTTCATTGATTTTCCTGTAATCTATACAAGGTTGAGGATCTCGTCCTGGGGATTCAACTAGTATCATGGGTGATGTATAATCTGATTCACCCGGTTCAATGATTTTGTATTGCAACATCTTCCGGATCTCTAACTGCAATATCTCGTTTTGTCTACGTGACATATGATAGGGTTTCATACGAATAGGCTTATCGTTCATTAGCTCTATGTCATATTCGACGACGTTTGTTTTCCCTGGGATGTTAGAAAACAATTTGGCATATTCTACCAGTATTTTCTGCAATTGTTCTTGCTGTTTTTCATTTAAAAGCTTATCTAAAGCACTATTCTCTCTTATTTCATTGAAATCGAATATGTTAGGATCCGATTCAATCTTCGGAAAATCATCTTCAATTTCCGCAGGTTCGTTGTCATCTAAACTCCATAAGATGTTCACAAGCTTCACCGTTTGTAATACGGTTTTAGCATGTTAATGTGATAAACTTCATTTTTCTCTTGTCTTCCTTCTGAGCTAACAACATAATTTGTTTCTGACAACTTCTTAACAATTTTGCCAGGTCCTTTCCACTGAACTGCCAGTTTATTTGGTCTACAAGTGGATAAGATCAACACCAAGTCTCCCTCTTGAAATACTCGTTTAACAGCATTTCGATCATACCATTTTTTTCGTTTGTCTCTCATTTCTTCCAGTTTTTCTTCAGTCTCCTGACTTCTCTTCATTCGATTGATTAGCTGAAACACATATTCAACTACTCCATTTCCTTCTTCATCTGGCTCCAACCATTGTTCGTACAATAGGGTGACCGGTGACCTTAGATTTCTTCCATGTACTAACTCGGCAGGACTGAATCCAGTACTTTCATGTGTGACAGTCCTTAAGGCAAATAGAGCTGCTGGAACATGTCTTTCCCATTCAGGAGCAGCTTCAATGCATAACACTCTCAAAATTCTTTTGATGGTCCTATGGAATCGTTCGACTGGATTAGTCTGAGGATGGTGTACAGAACTTCTAATGGTTTTTATTCCAAATCTCTGGAAAAATTCTACAGTTAAGTTACTCATAAATGAGGTCCCTTGATCAGTTTGTATTTCCTTCGGAAAACCCATACGACTGAATATCTGCAATAATGCATCAATTACAGACGTTGATCCAATATCTGCTACCGCTACTGCATCTGGATATTTGGATGCCATGCACATAGCTGTAATCAGATAACGATTTCCATTTGGTGAAATGGGCAAGGGCCCACAAGCATCTACATTTAGTTTGCTGAAAATCCCAGATATGACAGGTACCAAAGTTAATGGGGCTTTCTTCTTGTCATTACATTTGCCGGCTCGTTGACAAGCATCACAGGTTTTGACAAACTCCTCTATTTCTTTGTAACAATTCGGCCAGAAGAAATATTTCACCATTCGTTCCTTTGTTTTGGCGACTCCTGAGTGAGCCGACGTTCCTTCGTGGCACTTGCTTTTGACTTACTCCCTAAAACATTCAGGAACCACAAGTATATCAACTTCTTTCCCCATCTTGTCGACTTTCTTCTTAACCAGTAATTTATCTTTAACTATTCTGAAATCTTTTGATTCTGTCGAGGCCTTTTGGCTAATGTAAACAACGGAGCCAGATCTTTGCTCTTCTGTTGTTCTTCAGCAAACTTTTCTGAATTGACTTTTACCAAGTCCAAAATAACTTCAGTTTCATCAATTTCTGGCAAAAGTTGAACTTCTGTACTTGGAAGATCATTTTCTTCCTCTTTCTCTAACTCTGTCTTTTTGGACATTTCAAGTTTCTCTTCTTGGAATTTTGACAAGCTTCCTCCTTCAGCAAGATGTTTTCTCTGCTGCGCTCTTGTAAGTACTGCGTTCACAGTTTCCTTTTTCTTCCTACTGTCATCTTTAATTTCTTCTAACAGAGAGGCGGTTTTATTTCCAAGGATGTACCTCCCTTGGTCCAAGTTATCTCTGAGAACGGCTGCCTTAGTGGTGACATGGCCCAATTCGCATTCAATTTCAATTTCGGCCAAAGGCAAGCAAGACATCTGCTCGTTCAGTAAATGTTGCACCCATACATGTTCCCCTGTCATTCTTTGAGGCGACACATATTTCTGGCACACTACATCTACAGTTGCTCCAGTATCTCTAAGTATAGGAATGCTAATCCCATTTATTTTACCAGGAATGGTGTATGGAGCTAATAGGTCTTCATCAACTTTATTCTTAATATAGTTTATGCTGCCTATACTGTTTTTCTTTTTGAGTTTAGGGCAATCAGGCCTGATATGTGTGGTATCCCCACATTCAAAACAATGAAACTGTTTCCTCTTATCGAAGTTGGGATCTGGTTTCTTAACCTTGTGGAAGTTTTCCATTTCTTTTACGGCATGCGTATCTTCCTTTTTCTGGCTATTTCCCTTCCAAGGTTTCGATTGCCATGGTTTTTTATTACTTTGATCCTTGTAACTCATCGAAGGAGTTTTACCCCGTATGCACTTTCTCACATCCTCAAATTCGTCAATCTTGGTTACAAGTTCAACTGGGGAAGTAATGGATGTCCAATGATCCAAAAAGTTTTCTTTAAATTCATTCGGTGCCCTTTTCTTTATCTGATCAACGATCATCAATTCTTTTAATTGTTCATAGGTTTCTATCTTCAATCCATTTAGCCAGCCTTCTAGATAATATTTCATCTCGTAGTAAAAATCCTGCCAAGTACGGTCTGGTGATTTTTGCAGTTTCACAAAATTTTGGCGAAATTTCTCTGGGCTCATCTTAAAACGCTTAAGTAATAAGGTCTTAACATATGGATACTCACTAGCCTGTTCTTCAGGTTCACGAGCTATTAAGTGAGCAATTTCTAATGGCAGAACACCAATTAATTTAGTGACCCGCTTTTCTCGGGGTACCTTAAGAACTTTCGCTTGTCGTTCGAAAAGCTCTAAGAACAAACATATCTCACCCCCTTTTTCATCAAATTTGGGCATTAGCTTTTGAAGTTCAATTTTAGAACTAAAATTTGTACTAGAATTAATAGAATCCTCAGAGTTTTTGTTTTCCTTTAACTGTAACTCTAATCTTAGTTTTTCCAATTGAAAGTCCCTTTCTTCTTTCTTTTTTCTTTCTTCTTCTTTCATTTTTCTTTCTTCTTCTTTCTCTAATCTTAGTTGTTCCAACTGAAAGTCCCTTTCTTCTTTCTTTTTTCTCTCTTCTTCTTTTTCTTTTCTTTCTTGTTCTTTCTTTTTTCTTTCCTCTTCTTTTTCTTTTCTTTCTGCTTCTTTCTTTTTTCTTTCTTCTTCTTTGTCTTTTCTTTCTTCTTCTTTCTCTAATCTTAGTTTTTCCAATTGAAAGTCCCTTTCTTCTTTATTTTTTCTTTCTTCTTCTTTTCTTTCACTGATCACAGTTGAAAGAAGTTCTTTTATATACTCTTCCTCATAATTACTACTTTTCAAAATTAAGTTACGCAGATCAATTACCTTTAAGTCTTCTGTTACATTTTCCCCTAATTCTCTCGCAATCACCTTCAAGTCCTCCTTCCGGCCTTGGCCAAGATAAGCCATATTAAATTCCGAATCTAACACTACTATTCTAAATTGCACAAATAAATTATAATACACAGTTAATATCTGCCAGTTTGGCTTTAGCAGTATTCAATACAAAATAAAATATTCTTTATCTTTACAAAACACAAACACAATTTACTTAAAAATCAGTTCGATTTTTAATACATGAATCGTTATTCATTTAATTATTTCAGCCAGTTTGGCATTACACAATATCTCAACTATCTTAAGTTTTAAGAATTTAAATCGCCAGTTTGGCATTAAAAAATATCTCAACTATCTCAAGTTTTAAGATTTTAAATCGCCAGTTTGGCATTACACAATATCTCAACTATCTGAAATTTTAAGAATTCAAATCGCCAGTTTGGCATTAAAAAAATATCTCAACTATCTTAAGTTTTAAGAATTTAAATCGCCAGTTTGGCATTAAAAAATATCTCAACTATCTTAAGTTTTAAGATTTTAAATAGCCAATTTGGCATTAGATACACTTGAAACACGAACACACTTTATGTAATTCGAACTAACAGAGGATACACAATTTAATTATTACACATACGAAACCAAATCTAGAGTTTCTAGATAAAAACAAGTCAGTCTGGTACTTGTGAACTGCTATTTTAAACCGATGCATATAAGCCAGTATTGCCCCCCCCCCCCAATATACATCCAAAACTTTCAACTAGTTTAGCCTAATAGCAAACACTAAATTCCTAACTTTGCCAAGGCGGCAACAAAATCTCAGGCACGTACTGTATTAAATAAAAAGAAATACCTCCTTTCAGTTCCTCCACGCAATATTTTTTATCGCTGGATTCCGCATTCAAATCTCGGTGGAACCTCCATTTTCAATATATATATATATAGACTGTAACAGCTTGGCCGGTTGGCTCACTATTAATAAAATCCAATGTGTAAGGCGAAAAGCACTAAGCATGGACGATTAACATCTCATGCATCAATTTATTATCCAAAAAGAACACAACATTTTAAATGTAAGTTACAATCACATCTCAGCGTGCGGAGCTGAGATACAAAAATCCCGGCGCGCGGATAAAACTCCCAGCGAGCGGAAAAAAATCCAAACCTCGCGCGTGGAAAAAGCTCCCAACGCTGTTGTAAATAAACAATCGTCGTCTACTGTCCAGTGGCGAAAAATGGCTTTCAATTTTCAACTCTGGCGTTGTCACAACGTACAGAAACTATTCCAAATTTATGGTAATGCTCATGTATCTCACTCATCTGGGTGAGTCTGCCCTCCAATGCAGGCATTGTTGGTCAGCCACTTCTCGGATGGGGGGGATATTCTATAATATTAAAAACTAGTAAATTTTAAAGTCAATACTCTTTAACAGTAAAAAACTAGTAATTCTTCAATTTAGTATTCAAAATTACATAACACTTTTTAAACTAGTAAATTATTTATTTTCCCTTGGGCATTCGTTTTAAATTCCACAATATATTTCCAAATTCCAGTAGTTTCGTCCCATTAAAGATAGATAAAAACCCCAGGCGATTTTATTCAAGATGACAGACTTTTTAATGAAATTAAAGGGAGCGCCGCGTGGGTGCTTAAATATCTCTGCTCAGCGCAAAAACAATAACTTTTAACCAATCAACAATTAAGTCACACCTCTCTCTCACGTGATGAAGTAAATTGATAAAAGTATTTTAATATACACATAGTTAGCCGAATCGGCTGTGGTTTCTGTGTCCGAGATGGGATATTTTATTTGCGGAAGTTAAATAAAAAGTTCATGATGACGGCTGGGCGACGTTTTTATCGTCCCCGCTTTTGTTTTCTTCTCTCCACGCCCGTCGCCTTTCATATATATATATATATATATATATATATATATATATATATATATATATATATATATATATATATATATATATATATATATATATATATATATATATATATATATATATATATGCATATATATATATATATATATATATATATATATATATATATATATATATATACATATATATATATATATATATGCATATATATATATATATAGTTAAATTTTTATTCGCTTGTAACAGATAGGGACATTTTTTGTAAAAAAATACATATTGAACTCCTTTTGAATTTTCATATGTTTTATCCCAAAAATACGATTATATTTTCATAGGGATTATAAATAATTATGACGAGAAAAAAAAATCCCAATGAAGAAATAGATAAAATCGCCCATCGAATTTGTACAGGTTACGGTAGAATGGGCTCCCGCATTTCACAGGTTAATTATAAACGAATGAAGCAATTTGAAAAAAAATGTTTTTCGAAAACTGCTAAAAATCTATTTTTAGTACTTTATTTATTACTAAAAAATTTCTATTATTACTTTATTTAGTTTTTTTAGATTTTTACTTTTTTTTTTTACTTTTTTTTTAGATGTTTACTTTGTTTAGATATTTATTACTTTATTTAGTACTAAAAATCTATTTTTAGTACTTTATCTATTTATTTTTTACAATAACACCTCTGAAAATAACATTTTGCAGGTGGCACACGTTATCTTCCTGCAAAGCTGAAGACGTTCTCTAAACTCTTCCATGACTCTGTTGGTCATCTCTATGGGAATGACGGCAACGTCTTCCCAAATAGAGGGCTTCTAGAAAATCCAGCCGAACTATTCCCACCTCCAGTACCTTTCCTTTAGCAGTGGGGATTTATTTTTAGGAAGTTATTTTTAGTTGACAACTCGACACAGATAATAAACTACTAGAGGCAGATAACAAAGCCTTAATTGCAGCTTGAGAATCAAAACTGAAGACTGGATCATTGTTTGATCATCGCTTAAAGAAAGAGAGTATTTCGACAGTATTAATACTTATATTATGATTCTGTATGGTACTGAAAACTTACAAGCATAACTGCCTTTCAAAATGCTCGATACTGAAAATAACAACACATTTTCTGCGAACTAACGTGGGATTCGCTAAAACAGTGTAAATCGGAGAAAGATTATTTTGCCATAAAGAATGCATAAACCTTTGATACCGTATATTTGAAAAGTTAAGACTGAATATTTTTGATTTCAGATAAAGAAATAAAACATACACTACTATTATTGATTTGGTGTATGTTGTAATGAACAAAATACTTTTCTGATGGTAGATAACATTTATACTATTATCAATATCACCAATATATATATATATACAACAAAAACAGAAAAATATATTTAATTATGTGAACATAATGTTATTTGTTTCCACTCGTCAATAATAATTTATAAATAGCATAAATAACAACACTATTTGAGAAAAATAGACTATTTCTATTTGAATATCAATATTTTCAAACCTAGATTAAAGTGTAATTCATTTTTTATCGTTAAACTCATTTATTTGATATTACAGCTACCTTTAAAGCAAATAGGTGTTGTAATTAATGTTTCAACGAATACATATGAAGAAGAGGTTCAGTTTTATTGAAACAAAGACATAAATTATCAAATTAGTAATTGTCAGCACATAATCACTCCTTACATAAGAAATTTCAATAAAAATATATTTACAGGAATTTAATATCTCTCTACAAAAAGAGTTTTAAAAAAAATAAGCATCTATAAACTTAATATTTTACCAACTTGTATACAGCATACTGATTAATTAACTATAAACCACACTTTTAATCAAATATAATAAGTCTGGATTTAATTAGTTACTATTTTATGGCATTTAATAGTGCTTAAAAATTCTGTAATATAGTTGTTGACATATATAGTATATGAAACTAGGAAAACTAATTTAATTCAATGTTAAAAAAATAGATTTAAATTAAAAATATTTTTTTAATTAACTACTATATGCAGATGATTTCTGAGGATTACTGACTGAAATAAAACTTTAATACAGACGCAATAAAGAACATAGCTTTTATGCAAAAATTCTCCTTAATATCTTTAAAGCCATTTTTTTCTAGAATATCAAAGGAAATTAATTTTAATGGTACTAATGCTCATTCCAAATCTTATGGGATATTTTTTTACTACAATGATTACTCGTGCACCAGTTATTTTATTTGTCAAGATAAATTTCTTTTAACTTTTAATTTACTATTATTCATTTAAAAGCAAGGTTAAAATCATTTTTTTTGCATAAAAAAACATAAAAGAATATTATTTCATTATACATGATGAAATAAATCTCCTAAATTATTTGCATATATCTATACATATCTATCTCTATCTCTCTCTCTCTCTCTCTCTCTCTCTCTCTCTATATATATATATATATATATATATATATATATATATATATATATATATATATATATATATATACAGTGGTACCTCAACTTACGAGTGTCTCGACTTACGAGTTTTTCGAGATACGAGCATTCTCTCGGCAGATTTTTTGCATCGAGTTACGAGCTAAAATTAGGGTTACGAGCAAGCTTCAGATATCCCACAGCTAGTTTGCTAAGCGAACGCCATGTGCTCATCAAATGAGAACACGAGAAGCATATAATCTTTACAACCTTTATGTACAATTGTTATACAGTTGTATACATATTATTCTAAGACTACTATCCTGTCTAAAACCTAGAGATTAACACTCAACAATTATCACCCGTGGCAGCTCGCTCTGCCCACACTTGAGTCACCCTCCGAAACCGAACAGCGTCCTCCCTCTCTCGCAGAGAGATAGATTCAATTCCCTCCCCCACACTGGTACTTACCATGGGTTTTAGGGGATGGGATGACCTTGGTCCTAGGATCGCAAGCTCTGCTCCTACTACGGATTCTGCGAAAACAATCTTCGGATTCTCAGAAAGAGGAATTTGGACATTACATCGCAGTGAATGATGCAACAATCGCTCAGCTTCCGTGTCTCACTTTAAGAGGGTAGCTCGTAATAAAAGAGAAAGCGAGGAAAATGTGGCGAAAAGATCGAAAATCAACGAATAAGATTTAATTTTCAGTTCAGCTTTTCTCCTCCTCTTTCATCAGCATCTTCAAGTCTGATCTCCAAGGTAAATGTTGTATATTACACTTAATAAAACAAGTTTACTGCCGTACATTCTATTGTATTGCGTTTTTATACAACGTTCGTCATTTATAAGAACATTTTTCTTATTTAAAACCATGTAACCAAAAATTGCTGTGTTTGGGGAGAGCCCGGAACGAATTAATGGCATTTCCATGCATTTCAATGGGGAAAATTGTTTCGCGATACGAGTATTTCGAGTTACGAGCTCCGTCATGGAACGAATTAAACTCGTAAGTCGAGGTACCACTGTGTATATATATATATATATATATATATATATATATATATATATATATATATATATATATACATAATAAAACTCTTCAATTGTATGCTCAAAATCACATCATTAATAAACAAAATCTCTGCATAATGATTTATCTACCTGACATATTGAATTAACCTCTTTAAATAACATAGATTTCATGAATAACATATTTGACAACATTTTTTCTCTTGTCTTAAGAATGATTAGAATAATTAATATATATCATTATTGTCTCTTTTGCAATACATTTTTGAACTTTCCATTCAGTTCCTTTTCCATTCTCATACAACCACAAAGAAAATGTACAGTTAAATGTTCAAGGCTAGAGATCCCCAAGTTAAATGTTGCGCTTCTCCGAAGAAATTCGTTACAGCTGGTAATCCCCGTCCCCTTCAAGATAAGGTCCTGTTGATGGTTCATATTTCTTTCACGCCCACACACCCACTAGGCCTGGGCAATGTTACATTTTTCACATCGCGATACATCGTCAGTCTAACATCGCGATGTTAACCACGAACAGGTGGCAGCGTGCTTCCCTATAAAAAGTATCATAGATTAATACGTAAAAATGAGACCAGGTTGTTGTCCTGCAATAGACTAAACTAATTAAACATTTAAATATCTTTTATTTTGAGCCAAGAATATCTGCGTTTCTGCATTTTTGGAAGCAATGCAGTTCTCTGTCTTGTAATAACACTTCGTGCTGAATACTCTAAAAAGAAGTACGACCAAAGAACCTAACAGTAAACACACTGACAATCGAAACAAATCCTAAGTTCACACACGCATGTGCAGAAAGCAGGACTCTTGTGCTGGTCTGGACCTTTGTGATTTATCGCTTCGTATTTCTTATCAGTACAACACACTCTATCACAACATCGAAGAGAAAGTCACGTGATGGAAAATCACCTTATGCACAAAAATAATTCGAGGAGTCATTAGTCTATTATAGTCCGTCTAAGTATTGACGGTGTGAAACCGGAAAATCGTCCCTGCAAGCTAAGCGATGTGATATAGTAAAACCGCGCATGCGTACAAACATCGAACACCGGGAAATCGCCGACCAACCGATGCGACATCGTAACATCGCGCATGCACACACAGAAACATCGGAACCGTTTGTGTGACACCGGGAAATCGCGATGTTACGATATATCGATGATTTGAAAATTATTTAACCGGTGTGACGATGTCGGCTTCATAGCTCCCGACGAGCCGTCATTGTGCTGATGATTCATCGAGAGGAATCTTGAAATTCCTCACAAATTTTTCCAGCCGATTCCATACGTTTCGCTTTTAAAGCTCTCTTCAGCAATCTCTTCAGTGGTCCCTGAATACTAGATGTCATGGTCTACCAGGTTGTGACTGGACAGTTGAAGCCCCTGTATTTTTCTACTTCAAGAAAATATCCTTTTCGGTGAATCGGGGCAGTAGTTAGATCGCACAAATCTTATAAACGGATTTCCCACAATGGTGACAACCAATCAATTCACCACGTTCAAAGCCTTTCAGATTGCGTTCAACTCCCATTTTACGTTTCTAGCTTTTCAATTACAATTGTGAATTCAACTGACTTCTTTTACACCTGTCTGAAAACTAGTAATGTATCGTCACTGGCAGAATAATTTACTCAGGGGAGTGTGCGTATGATTTTGATCCTATAGTGCATTTAATTCTTCATAAATGCTAAATAATAAAATATAATGACGTCTTATAATTAAAACAGGGGATAAAATGAAATTTAGAGAAAAAAATCCCAGTTTCACATATCTTCGAGAGGTCTTTCATGTGTTTTTTTCCAAACTCATTTCTTTTAAAAGAATATATTTCAATTAAGCAATGAAATAAGGAATATATCCACGGAACTTAAAGCTAAGCTTCACAATAATCTCCTCTTCCTTCCTTTAAGTACTACAACAGCCCTGAAGTATATTCCAACTTGCTCATTCAGCGCACCCATTGTTCGCATGCACTCAAAATTATTTTTGGGACCTCATTAAAACGGACTCCTTTCACGAAATCAAAGGAATTTACAATACGCCCTCGAAGTGTCTTACATGAGAATAAACACTTGCAAGTGAAATTCATGGCATAAGGATTGTCAAAAATATCTCCGAATTTTATTCAAAAGTTGCGTATTAGTGATAACATTGAAACGAAACGATAATTGATATATATACATATACATATATATATATATATATATATATATATATATATATATATATATATATATATATATATATATATATATATATATATATATATATATATATATATATATATATATATATATATATATATATATATATATATATATATATATATATATATATACACTGCTGGCCACTGTAAATGCAACACCCTGAAGGAAACATGCAAATAACATGAAATTTACAACATGCATTAGCGGAGGTGAGATATGCAAATGATTAGAATTTCAGCGCAGACGCACATCACGCGCGCCTGTGGCGCCACTTCAAAACGCTATTTAAGGCTTGGAGATTTCGACGATTTCAAGTTCGGCAATTGTGTTTTTCTTGTGGTTTTTTCAAAAAAACGATCAATTATGCCTCGTCGAAAACAGCGATCATCTTTTGATCAAGTATCCGAGTTCGACAGAGGAAGATTAGTGGCCTACCGAGATTGTGGATTATCTTTCAGGGAAATCGGTAGTCGTGTTGGACGAAACCAAACAACCGTAATGCGGATATGTGATCGTTGGATGCAGGAGGGTACGACGGACCGGCGTGTTCGATCGCATCAACCTCAGCGCGCCACTTCACGTGGTGACAGGCAAATTGTGCGCATGGCAGTGACGGATCGCTCAGTCACATCACGAATCATAGCACAGCACATGCAGTCTGTAACGTATCATCCAGTGTCTGCGCGTACCATTCGACGCCGTTTGCAGCAGAGTGGTCTGTCCGCAAGACGTCCATTGCTTTGTCTACCCTTGAACCACAGACGTCTCCGCCGCCAATGGTGGGATGACAGAAGGATGTGGACGGCAGAATGGAATGAAATTGTCTTTACTGACGAGTCACGCTTCTGTCTGCAACACCACGATGGTCGCATTCGAGTCTGGAGACACCGTGAAGAGAGGATGCTGAACAGCTGCGTTTTGCACCGCCACACTGGTCCTGCACCGGGTATTATGGTATCGGGCGGTATTGGATATCACTCTCGCACACCTCTAGTACGCATTGCCGGTACTTTAAACAGCCAGCGCTACATCTCCGAGGTGTTGGAGCCAGTTGTCCTTCCTTACCTTCAGGGCTTGCCCACAGCCATATTTCAACAGGATAATGCACGACCACACGTGGCACGCATTGTCCAACGGTTCTTCGTCAATCGCCAGATTGAATTGCTTCCCTGGCCGCCTCGGTCTCCGGATCTTTCGCCGATAGAAAACATGTGGTCCATGGTTGCTCTACGATTGACCCAGATTCCATCCCCAGCTGCCACAGCAGATCAACTTTGGCAACGTGTGGAAGCTGCTTGGTCTGCTGTACCCCAAGAACTCATCCAAAGTCTCTTTGAATCAATGCCGAGGCGTGTGGCAGCGGTGATCTCCAACAATGGCGGCTACTCTGGCTACTTATTTTGGCAGGAACCACACTTCACAGAAGTCTATAAATTTAATTATTTGATACTTGGTCAACATGTTAACTACAAAATAAATTTTGTTGTGATATCTCTTGTCTTTCTTGGTGTTGCAATTTTGGTGGTCAGCAGTGTACATATATATATATATATATATATATATATATATATATATATATATATATATATAAATGGATGGAAGGATATATATAAGTTTATATATATGTATGTATGTTCCAGTATAACTTCAGAACACCCGGCGCAATTTCAATGAAACTTGGTACTGTGAGGATAACACACCCTTAGTGGTGGAGATGGGATGGGTATGGCAGGTCAAAAATAATCGAAAACGACTCATATTAGTATCAAAGCTATAGTTTTCAGGGTCACTAAAATGTATAGTGACACTCCCTATGCCGTTTAAGTGCAAGTTCAGACCCATCGGCTTGTGGGGTGATTTGGGGTGAAAAAAGAAATGCCCAAAATGACCGAGATAAACCGAGATATCCCAAATATCCGGGAAACGGTGGACAAACAACTATTATAGTAATACAAAAAACTGTATAAAGGGCTTTCATGAAATGTTCAGCTGCATGACGTCATACGGCGAGATAGCTGGCTTCGCGGAAATGGCGGAATCGCCCCGTCCTCCTCGAGTTTTCAAAAATCTTGTAAATTTGAGTTTCTTTGCGGCTCAGTGACACCCGACGCATCATAGGCACATGAGATCATCCCAAAAGCTCCCTGTTTATTCGATTGGTAGGGAAAAATAGGGTAATTTTTTAGTGTGAAGTCACTGGTTTCACGGTTAATTCGGAATCGTCTCAAACGGTTTTTTTTCTGTGTTCTGTACAGTTGTCTTTGGAAGTAAAAGAACTTTGGGATGGATTAGATGCGACTCTGGATCTTTTTTTAGCAAATGAGGGGGCTGAATAAACTATGAACTCTACGGCGGTTTCGCTGACGTCAAATCTTTCACACGTAACCTGAAACCTGAGTCTCCGATTTCGTTTTTCGCGTGCATTTGGCAGATCATACTAATGTATGTATGTAACACTGGATTTATGTATGTATGCATGTAAGTATGTTCCAGCATAACTCTGGAACACCTTGAAGAATTTGAACCAAACCTGTTAAACACATAACTTACAATCTGGAAAAAAATACCGTGCGGTTAAGACACCCCTGGTACCCTAGGGGTGGGTGTGGGAAGGGTGTGACATGCAAAAGTAACCGAAAACGATTGACATTATTGTCAAATCCATAGTTTTCTGGGTCGCTGAGATGAATAGTGACGCTCCTATTCATCTCAGCGGTTTGGAACATAAATGTTAAATTCGGGATCTGATTTTCAAACTACGTACATACGCAGATTTCATCTTCCACAGAAAGGAGACGATTTCTGTCCTTAGTCTTAATACTTGTTAAAGAAGAAAAATCTTGTTTACACGTGTGCGATGTTGAAAACTGCTGCAATATATTATTTGCTTTCCTATGAATTATTGGATACTCGCTTCCAACGGTAATCCAGAATTTTTCCAAAACCATGTAATTAAATCACATTTTTCATGAACCATCCTATTGTAAGTCACAAAGTTCTTTTTTTTAAGTTAGGTTCCGAAGATGAACGGAAGTACGAGAGAATGGATTCCTCACCCAATCGTGTAGTTCTGTTGACAGGGATGGAAAATAATAATCAATTTTCTTCGACACCTCCTCTTGGTGGGATACCATAAAACTTGAAATTTGTTAGTATCCATCTTCACTTTTTAGTCCCGCCAGTAATTCAAACATATCAAGATTCCCTTTTACAACAATATCTTTCTAAGTTGAATTTTCTTTTAAATCCAGGAATCTTGTCAATTGAAGTTAATGTATTTTCTCCGCCGCCTTCCAGTAACTTATTAAGTTGATTTAAGTGATGAAAAATATCTGCTAAATAAGCTAGCATCTGCACCCACAATTCATCGTGAAAGCATTTAATAAAATTGTCTTTGTCATTTTGTTTAAAATGTGCATGCATTTCATCCTTTAGCTCAAAAACCCTATTTAAAAACTCTCCCTCTACTTAACCACCGGATTTCAGTGTTAAACAACAGATATGTGAGCTCTTTATACGTGTTTCACAGAACTTTTTAAAAACTCTCGAGTGAAGTGATTTTCGCCTAATGAAGTTTACCATTTTTATATCTGATGACTCGTCCCCTTCAATTGAAAAATTGCCATTTTTCATTTTATCACACAAAACCTCTTCAACATCATGTGACATATCATTGATTCGTCTCTTTACTATATTGTTCTAAAGTGGAATATTTTCAATTTTTCTTACTGCATCATCTCCCAACATTTTACCTACTATAATTTTACATGTGGGCATTATCAGATTCTCACCGACTATGTGACTTTTCCTTTTCTGTGCAATAATCTCTGCAACGAAATAACTGGCTTACTGAGTCTTTTCACTAAGTGTGAATGTGTTTACAAAAGCTTTAATCCGTCTATTTTGAGATTTTAATATATTTTTTAAATAATCAACAGTTTTATTCTTCATATTAGCATGATTTGTCGTGAAATGTCTGTTCACTTTTTTTGGAGCCATTGCTGTATTCGAAAGTTTTTTGCCACCAACGAGATACAGTGGAAGAGGACATTCTGGATCACCAGTCCATGTGAAGCCCATTCATAAATAACTTTCTTTGTAACGACGAAAATTTGTGAAACCTCTTTCTTTATCAGTCTTTTGAAATTTTGTATGAGATTCTAAATCTTCATCACTAGTCTCTTCAGAATTATCTGGATTGTTTGTCTTCAAGTATCGCCCCATTTTAACGTTCAAATCTACAAAAGAATTAAAAAACTGAGAAATGAAACCGAACAAAATACTAATAAAGTAGTAAAATAAAAAATACTCACTAGCACTCTGTTTAACCAACCACATGATCCTAGACTTCTTGCATCACTAATGCATACACACTCACTTCCGGTTCCCCCAGTGAAGTTGCACGAGCGTAGTACCGAATCAGGAAAAATTTTTTTTTTCCTTTTATGACGTACGTGTTAGTTCCCTGCGGAACCCCAGCGTGCCGGGGAACCCTGGTTGAAAAACTCTGATTTAAGGGAAAGCTTCTTATATTTTAATTAGAAAATATTTATTCTAAACGTGTACTAATATTTTAGGATATATATCTACAAATTTATAAATATCTGTATTAGAAAATAAAAGATTATTCAAGGTAACAAAAGAAAAATGATTAAAGTACCACTTACTTTATATTTTTGAAGATTTGCAGAGATTCAAGATAATTTACAGAACAATTTTCCCTTTTGTAATTTTATAATTTTTTTACATAAATTTAAAAAATAGCACTTTTACAGATTTCTTTGCACGTATATAATCAGAACTGAATCATTACAAGAAAAATAACTTTTCTTTCAATATCCCTCTATAGTACTACTAAGGAACATATTATTTTATAAGAAGTCGCAACTGCGTGTAGTAAGACCTGAAAAAAACAATTACGAATGAAAGATATTTCAGTTATATTACTCAATTTTACTTTCCGTGAGTCTCATATTTGCTTAAACTTTCATTAGACGCCAAAGACTAGAGAGAAAAAAGATTTAACGTAGTTTAAAAGAACTCTGTAGATAATTTCTTTTCCTTCTGTAATTAAGTTAAAAAGAATTCCGAGCCGAATTTTTTCTCTTTACTTCCACTTTTATTTGTATTTTATTCTGATTGCTCTCTACCTGAGAGTGGCACTTTGCGCTTCCACTTTGAGGTTTATCTTCGCACTATTGTCTTATTTTATAGAACGTTTGAGGATTCTTTCGCAGTTTTTATGATACATAGTATGTAAAAGTTATGGAAAAAGCCTCATGTTCCTAATCTCTTCGGATGGTAAGATCTTTAAAAGGAAAAGATTTAATTAGAGTCTGGAAAAAATTTAATTTCAACGTTTTGAGGTGAAGTATAGCATTTTATTACGAGATTTGAAAAAAAGGTTTAATTTCTAATATCAAACTTATTTATTCCCAAACTGATTTTATATTTAAATTTATACTGGGTTGCCTTCGCTTAAATTACGTGTGTATATATATATATATATATATATATATATATATATATATATATATATATATATATATATATATATATTTGTTTTCCTCAACAACATGAATTTACTTCCTCTTTGAAATTAGTTATCACTTAGTAGAGTCTTAGGTTTTCATTGTAGTGTCTTTTCTACTTGTAAACCACATATTTATGCCATTCCAACACGTATTTCAAATAACATAATATTTTATTGTTCTATAACACTCAGATATATAGATTTATTACGGAGAATGGATACAGTACTAATGATGCTATTCCAAAGTGATTCTAAATGGTTAACTATGCTGCAATCTATACATATTCCGCGTTAAAAGAAAATGATATATTTACAGGCGCACGTGATACATCTGCACTAAACTAAATAGCAGAACACAATTACACGATAGTATTTATATTTAAAATTAGCAAAACTTTGAAGGACTATAAGAAAGACGAACTAAAAGCTATAAAATTTGTTAGAGAAAATGTAGAGGAATATGGATAAAGGAAAAAATTTGTTCCATATGAAATGAATATAGGGGTAATACTTTTATTTACTTTGGTAGATAGCAATTCAATTAATGCTAAATTAATGCAAATCATTAAACAATTATTAATTCGAGTATGGTCCTCTATGTAGTATCATTTATGTAGCAAGAACAATTTCCTAAAGTATTCATCAGGTTTATAGAAGAAAAACATTTCATTCGAAAAATTTTAGTATGGAATACTTCGTAGTGTTTGAGATTTTGCTCCATATCTATCTATCTATCTATCTATCTATATATACAGTGGCTCCCAAAAGTGTTCGTACACTTACGAATTTCAATGAAATAGGGGTCAATCCATTAATTAAAATGAATATTTCAGAATGGGTATTTAATAATAAGATCTATAATCTATTCTTAACAAAACTACATGAAATATTTTGAAAACATAGTAAAACTTTATTTTTAAGAAACCAGTAATCAAAAAGTTACAAAAACTTTATCTCACAAAAGTCATCGTACACTGAAATATTTTAGGATAAATTCATAATTAAAATTATCGTCTGGCGCTTTATTTTTATTTTTGAATTGTGGTGGCATTTAAAATATAGTTTGGCTTTAATTTGTGCTTGCCTACTCCGTAATATTCTATTTATTATTTAAAAATGGCTCGTAGTCGTAAAGAAGCAACAAACAGTATTCGAAAATTGATTATTTTTAATCATAGTAGTGGTAAATCAGTTCGGAATATTGCTAAATTACTTAATTTATCCCATTCTACTGTGCAGTATATGAAAAAACGCTTTAAAGAAGAAAATTGGATCGAAAACAAGGTAAGAAAAGGCCGTCCGGCAAAGTTAACAAAACGTGATCAGAGATTTAAAATTAGAAAATTTGTGAAAAATTTACATTTGAGTGCTGTAAAAGTTTCTGCAGAATTCAATAAAACATTTTCTACTTCAATTTCACCTGAAATTTTTTGACGAGTTCTCAGAACAGCTGGATTACATGGGCGTTCTGCCCATAGAAAAATTTTTGTGAGTGAGAAAAACTGAAAGTTTAGGCTTCCCTTCGCACTATCAATGATAAATAAGCCGCAAACCTATTGGAATAATGTCTTATTTGCCGATGAACATTTTTGGTGCTGATGGGCGTATAATTGTATGGAGAAGACAAAAATGAGGGACTTAATCCCTCACTTGGTAGGAACAGTTAAGCATGCCGGTGGACCTATCCTTGTGTGGGGGTGCATGTCAGCATCAGGACTAGGAAATTTGGTATTTATTGATGGCATAATGAATCATGCTGCTTTTAAAAATATTTTAAGAGACAATTTAAAATTATCAGCTCAAAATTTGGGTATTGGAAACAACTTTGTTTTTTATCAAGATAACGATCCTAAGCACACGGCTCTCAAATTTTGCATCTGGTGTCTCTATAATTGTCCACAAGTTTTGAAAACACCACCTCAATCGCCAGATTTAAACCCAATAGAACATATTTGGAGAGAACTGGAGGTTCGAGTATTAAAACACGACATTCACACGAAAAGCGAACTAAAAACAATTATGATGGAAGGATGGATGAACATTGATGCAAAAATTCCAAAAGAACTAAAGCAATCTATTCCCAGACGTTTAAAAGCTGTTGTGGATGCTAAAGGATATGCTACTAAATATTAATTTAACGAAAAATTAGAATATTTACTAATATGTAGAGATTTTTTACAAGTGTACGATGAATTTTGTGAGGTAAAGTTTTTGTTACTTTTGGATTATTGGTTTCTTAAAAATAAAGTTTTACTATGTTTTCAAAATATTTCATGTAGTTTTGTTAAGAATAGATTATAGATCTTATTATTAAATACCCATTCTGAAATATTCATTTTAATCAATGGATAGACCCCTATTTCATTGAAAATCGTAAGTGTACGAACACTTTTGGGAGCCACTGTATATCTATATGCGTAGCATCAGTACCTATTTAACTCTAGTCCACGCAACAACACTAAACTTTTAACCAATCAACTTTTAATCAACGCCCTACTGTCCCGTGATGAGATGAAGTTATTTAAGTTCTGCCGTCCAAAAATAGGTCGGACTCTTGTACGTTTACATCTGCCCAACTAACCCCGTTTATCTGTCTTTCCATGAGTCTGATCTTAATAAACATGTAATTTAGAATAGTTGTGGTGTTCTGCGTGTCCGAGGTGGGAGATATTGTGGGAATGGATTTTTAAATGTTACTGATGCACGGCCGGGCGACATGTCATCTATTTTACCCTCAGGTTGATGAAGCAGAAGAAATATAATCAAAACTACCACTCAGGAATCACTCTTCGTCCCGCGTCCGTCGCATTTCAAAAGTCGGTAGTGTAGACCTCCCCTAGGACGCGGAAGTGATTTGAAATGTACTCATTCGCTGACGACGGAGAAAAAGCGCCCCGATCTTACCATGTCGAATTAATGACTCATGTTTCACTTGGTCGGACTGTTTTGACTGAACATTGATTGTGCGGTGCATGAGGCGGTCAATCCCATGCATTTCCACGGAGTCAAGCCCATCGGACCGATTCTAGGTGTGATGCCAATTTTCATGCCTAGATATACAAACTTCCAATGTGGATAACATAAATATGGGAATCGGATGCTGTCTTCAAGATTGTTTTTCGTTTTAATCATCACGGACGACATTATACAAGGAATGTGTGCTGCTCATGGATGAGCAGATAAATCTTCAAAGTGTTTTCAGATTATGTGAAACGTCGATTTTCACTAATCGTTGACCTGGAGATAAAAATGTCCCGAGAATTTCTTCGAAAACCTGTGATTTGTATAGTAGTCACAGATAGGAATTTTCATTTCCCGGAGCGACGTTGGTTTTCAGTTGTAATGCTGTGTATGTTAAACGAACATCTTCACGACATCCGTGACTGATGATATGTAACTAAAATTGCTCAAGGTGTTTTTCGTCAACTTTATGCATGAAGGTGTTAAAGGATTTCGCTATCATAACAGGTTTTGATGATGTAAAAATACTGAAGATTTTGATTTATAATTGGTTTAAAATATAGGTAAATAATAATAACCAATTAAAATGTGAATTAATCGCAAAGGAGTAAGTTGTTATTTTTGAATTGTTTTTTAAGTGCAGTGTTTTTTAATTTTACTAGATATTGGTAAAAAGTTATTATAAAGTGTTTCATTTTGATTTACATTTTGAAAGAATTTTAAGAGGATATTTTTTCATATTATACGAGATTTGAATTTAAAACAAATTTTTGAGACTTATATTTGATAAAATTATTATAAATGTGTATTTTTAGTGTAATTTTATAATATTTCCATGCTCTTTTTCTAATAATGAATATTTTAGTGTTTCCTTGGTTATGTTAAATTGAAATGTTAAATGAGGGAAATAGTTCTATCTGTTTTTTGTTTGCACCCAATTCTGAATCATCGCGGAGAAAAAGAAAACTTCATAAAATAAATGATTTCCGCTTTCGAGCGCCGTTGTTCCATTTTAAAGGTCCCCTCCACAATAAATTTGAATGCTCAGCATTAATTTTGTAAACATATCACGAAAGAGCCAAACTTGTTTTGATTCATTTAACCTAGAGTTTTGCGGTTTTCAAGTTAAGCTTTCTAAATCTAAGCAGTTGTTATGAGTCTTGTGATTTTAATTTTGAAACTATCTGCATGAATAACTCTGAAATTATTTCAGACATCAGGAAAATTTTAAAATTTAGATATTTTCATTATTATTGACATATTACATTTGAATTTGAGCCTCGTGAGTATATTTTTACGAATTTAAGTAAAAGAGATTTACGGAGGTTAAAGTCGAAATACAAGGCGTAATTGAAGTTTTAATATAAACGGAACGTCCTTATAACATGACTTAGGAAAACCTAAAGACCACAGTTCGCTCATAAACCACTGTATGCCATAAATGGTTCATCCGCCTGGCAAATTCTCGAAATAGAAATAATAAGAGATGTGTGTGAAATATTAAAGAGAAAAAATAGAATATGTAGAAATTATACAGCGAAGGTTAATACCAACATGTTATATAAGAAAAGAAAGAATAATTTAGAGTTATAGAATGGTATTTTTGTGGATAGTATCTTGTTTTGAAAATTGAAATTTGAACATTAAACTTTAAATTACTAAAATTAATGGGTAAAGTTGACATTTAAGTATGATAGATTGTGGTGCCAATCTGATTTCATACTTTTAAAAAACCAAGGTATTTTACTATTGTGTGTTTAATAATTTCATATGTGGTGTATTTTATTTTATTCTATTGAATAAGGTAATATAAATTTGTGATGTGTTTAAATTTAATAGTGTGATAATGAGGTGAATTAGATGAAGAGAGAAAAATAGCTAAAGAAAGGACCATGAAATATCACATTAGAAACAAGGTAAAATATGATGTACGTTTTGTAGAATCTAAATTTAATGTTGGAGATTTAGTACCGTTTGAGGAATTCCAATAGCCTAATACAAGAAAATTAAGTTCACCCTATTCTGGACCTTACACTATTTTAAGACAAATGTCAAAAGTTAATTATGAAATTGATAGGCCAAATTTTCACACAAAACAAAATTCTGAAATTCTCCATGATTGCAAATTAAGATATTATAATGCACCAGATAAATTAAAATTATATCACGAATAATGACAAAAAATAGATCCATTTCCTTTTTTTGCTTGCTTTTGATGCTTAACATCATTATTTTCTTTTAATTGATATAAATAATTATGTGTTGCCCTACTAAAAATTAAACTAATGAAAAAAAGTGCCTTACTTAAACTTCCTTTTTAAGAATGCTATTATATGTGAATTTTTTTTTAATCTGAAATTAAACCCTGACTATGACATTTCAACTTCTTTTATCTTTCAGTAAATTTTCTCCTCCTTGAATACTCCATCCTATCACCCACATCTACCCACGAATTGGAACTCATCCCATCTGTTTAGAATCTTTTTAATTTTTTGTTTTTGTTTGTTTTGCTTCACCTATTCAGTGACTTAAAGTGCTGAAAAATAAAGACTTGAATAATGACTAAAAACAGGCCTTGGGAAGACCGCTCCTTTTGACCTCCCAGTTCCTATCCACACTTCCTTAGGCTTAACAAACGTCCATCTTTCCTGTTTCCCATCATTGTTCTAAACAAGATGTTTTTTGGCCGTCATGTCCTATGAGAGATTAACGGTAGGTCCACTGTACGGCCATTCTTTCCTCCTTATTAGTCACTGAACAATAGGGAGGAAGAAAACCACTTTTACACAAACATAAACACAACCCGTCACTCCTTAGAGGTAGGATTAAGCAAAAAAATTGAAACTAAGAGTTTGGGTGACACACATGCAACAAGGTACCTTCAACACAAAAATTGGATATCCACGTAAAATAAAATTAAGTGCACACAAATGAATAGTAAATAAATAAGTTGATAATAAAGTGAAACTATAATGAGAATAAGTAAATGAAGTCAAAGAAATATTAAATGACTAAATAATAAATATTGAATATAGATTTTGTTTTTGAATAAATAAAATGTATTGAAACAATGAATATAATAAGCATTGAAATGAGAGAAATAAAAATATGGAGATAGAAAACTGAATGTAATAAATAAGAATTGAAAATAGTGATTGAGTTTTGGGAAAAATATAATAAACGTTATGTAAATTTTTATATACAATTTATATATTAGAAATGTGATTTTTATTGGAAGTGTGATTTTTATTATAAACTGTGATTTTTCTTATAAATTGTGATTTTTATTATAAACTGTGATTTTTATTATGTAACAAGAACTATTTTTTTATATATAAACGAGTCAAGACATTGTGATTTTTTTTCTACGTTTGCGAAACACTATGGCACAGCACTAAAAAGACTGTGATAAGATTAGTACTTTCCTCATGTATAAAATGCTAAACCTGTCAAGGACTATGACAAGACAAATATACAAATGGACAACAAAATAACTAAAAACGATAGTTTGTTTTGGACTCACTCCAGTGTGGTGAGAGTTGAGGAGGAATGTACAACAACTTCAAATTTTTATTGTCGATTTATACTCCAATTGCTTAATTTTTGTTTGTTTGTTTTTTGATATTCTTGTTGTTAAATTTTGTTACTTGTATTATTCGACTCGGGATTGTGGCAGAAATTGTTTTCAACGTATGTTTCCAGTAAAACTTTTTTTTGGTAATTTACAATTTTTTAAGTTATACTTAATTGATTTTTTTCCGAGATTTTGTTAAGTGGGGAAAGGCCGCCCTATTCAACATTGTTTCAAAACCATGATTATGTAGAGTTTTCAAATTTAATATTATGAGTATTTCTTTAAATGATTTTAATATATTTTTCATTAAATTTGCTAATGATGTTCTGTCATCTCGTCATTTGATCTTCAATTTTTTTAATTTAACTTTTACTGATAATCTTTACAGAAACTTTTCCAAATTTTTATAACGCCCATTTTTCTCATTCATCTGGGTGAGTCTGTTCTCCAATGCAGGTATTGTTGGTCAACCTCTTCTCGGACGGGGGGATATTTTATAAAATAAAAAAATTACATTTTCCATTTAAATTCTAAACTATTTAAATTCCCTTGGGCGTTCGAATTAAATTCCAAGCTATATTTCCAAGTTTTATTAAATCCTTCCCAAAATAAGTCTAAGAACAGCCCCCGGCATTTTGTCCATTATGGCTGCCGCTTTAACGAAATTCTGATTAACGTAGCGTCAGTACCTATTCAACTCTAGTCCACGCAACAACACTAAACTTTTAACCAATCAACTTTTAATCAACGCCCTACTGTCACGTGATGAGATGAAGTTATTTAAGTTCTGCCGTCCAAAAATCAGATGGACTCTTGTACGTTTTCATCTGCCCAACTAACCCCGTTTATCTGTCTTTCCATGAGTCTGATCTTAATAAACATGTAATTTAGAATAGTTGTGGTGTTCTGCGGGTCCGAGGTGGAAGATATTGTGGGAATGGATTTTCAAACGTTGGTGATGCACGTCCGAGCGACATGTCATCTACTTTACCCCCAGGTTGATGAAGCAGAAGAAATATAATCAAAACTACCACTCAGCAATCACCCTTCGTCCCACGTATATATATATATATATTGTATATGTATATATATATATATATATATATATATATATATATATATATCAATAACTGCACAACACATATATACGAGATCACGATCTCTGTATGTTCTTTATCAAAAATCTTGTAGATTCATTTTGAAAAAATGTATTTAAATTTTAATATCAAATTCAATTACATGTTTTTCTGCTGCGATGAAGTCTGTTTTAGTCTAAGCGGAAGAAGCATAATCCTTCATCATATCTTAACTTATTCCATTTCATTGTAGAAGGGAAAAATTTAATACTTTCATTTTTCAACCTCTGCTTCCTTCCTCAAGTACCAATTGGATTTTCATCCTCTTCAATTTTACATTAATTCTTCCCTTTTAATTTTTTAAAGAGCTGGATATTAATATCGCGTGCAAAAACTGTATTTGTTTAAATCTTATTTTTTCTGACGATATTCTTTTTTCTTTAAATGTAGCTTTATTACAAAAATACAAATAAATCGCGTAACGCTATTCTAACAATATAATAAAATATCTGGGTGCAATGCTTTTAAACCTTTGTACACTGTATAGCAAAAAAAAATCGACGCATTCAAGAAAGAGTTATCCGATTGCGACGAAAAAATGGTGGATGTGAATAAGAGGCACAGAAGGAAAAATTATTAAAAATTCAGAAAAATGGAATAATTCATTCTAGAGTTTGGTGGTTACAACGTGAGGAAGTCTACACGTCGTTGTCCACGTATGGCCTGGATACAATATGTCACCCGGCTTTGTATAGACCAGCGGTTCACAACCTGAGGGGAGTGCCTCCCTGGAGGGGTAAAAGAATTTCAATTGAAAAGTGAGTTTTTAAAAATGTAAAATAAAAGGTAAAACTAACTGTAATTACCTGTACACAATTTTGCGGTCACAGTGTAACCGTAACGTATTTTCGACATACGAACACGAACACGATAATTGTTGTAATTGTAAAAACACGATAACTGTCGTACGTCTGGAAGTTGAAAGTGACCTGAGGTTCGCTTTGTCACAGTTACAACCTAATATTCAAAAAATTGTCAAGGCCAAACAGTGCCAGTCCTCTCATGTTGTGAAAGTGACTGGAATTACATGCCAACCTCACCTAGATCCTTGATTACCTCAAATATATTTGATCTGTATTTAACCCTTTAACAGTTTCATTTTTTTCCAGAATTCGGTCCAAAATATGTCACATTTTTTTATTGCATTTTTTTGTTTATTTTACATTATCTGATTCCAAATCACAAGAAATTAGCTCCTTACGCTCTGCATTATTCATTATTTAAAAGTAAAAATACATTATTCAACTCTTACATTGATAAAATTATCAGGCGATTAGTAAAATATAACCAAAAAGCTATACACTGAAATATAAAAATTCGTCTTCTGATACAAAACATACGGAAAAAACACGCGCTTTTGAACCAATTAGAATAGAACATACAATAGACTGTAAACTATCATTTACTGGACAACTATCGCCATCTATACGAATAATTTGTTACTAAAAATAGAAAAAATACGGGCTAAACAGTGAAAGCGAAATAGAAATCAGATTGCCCTTACAGCGTACGGGCAAATCAGTAAAGGCCCGATAGCCGTGGCCGTACGGCGTACGGGCAAAACACGGAAGGTGTTAATATTTTGATTTCATATGTTGTAATAATATGTTCCAAATTAAGATATGTGTAGTAATATTAAATTTTGCGTATGAAATTATCAATTCTATATTTCCATTTAACTACCACCCTAAGTTTCAAATTCTGATTGCACTACTTGTATTGACCACATATAGTGGTGGTGGGGGGGGGGAGAGGCGTGACCTCATATCAGTGTTCAAAGGGGGGCACAAAGCCTGAAAGGTTGAGAACCCCTGGTATTAGACTGATAAAGTTCCCGATTGGTGACCTGCGCAATTGTCGGCTTAAATCGGCAATATTCCGAGACAAATGCAGTCGCCTTCTTATCACGTCCCAATGCTTTATGGGGGAGAGAAGAGGCGACGTAGCTGGCGAAGGAAGTATTCGGCAAGTTTGAATACAATTCATGTGCATGTTCGGTCGAAACATCTTTGCATACGAAATTTTATTACAATTGGACAATTCCTTCTTGGTGAGTCAACTTCTTTAGCGTAGAGTGTATTTCTTCACTTTTCTGAAGTATTACAATAACACATGAATTTAAAATTGTTAATTACAGCTAGTGTTATTGAAAGAAAAAAAAAATAGTTTCTGTAATTGCATAGTACTGTATGGCTTTGTTTTACTAAAATATTGCGGCAATACTGAAAATCGTCCAGGCAACGTTGGCCGCATGCGTTAGTTATCGGCTCCAAACCAAGGAATAGCGGGTTCGAATCCAGCTCCCCCTCCCCACCGATTATTTCTTCTTCTTTAAGATTGTATTCTTGTCCTTGAACTTTCTTAGTTTCTCTGGAAATGTATTCAGAATATTCTTCAGCAGTTTTTAAAGCTACATTCTGTCATTTGTATGGAACAATCCCTATACCGCAAGATGATCTGTGATTGATTCAGTATTACGTCTTCCGTGTTGTTATTTACAACTATGAACAATATATATATATATATATATATATATATATATATATATATATATATATATATATATATATATATATATATATATATATATATATATATATATATATATATATATATATATATATATATATATATATATATATATATATATATATATATATATATAAGTTTGTACAAGTACGTTAGTAAATTTGTATAAGTACATTATTAAAGGAATATTGAAAAATGTTTGAAAAATGACAAATGGCACCACCTGAGTGATGTTATCTTCGAAACCTAAAGGGGAAAAAGTAAATTATAAGTACTTTTCGAAAATATAAAGTTTTTTTCTGTAAACTGTTTCGATTGGTTTTATTTCCCTTTAAATGTAGGATTCCATTCTGCTGTACCCTGTAGAATTTCAAACAGTTAAAAACGATAAATTTTTAATAATCGCCTATTAATAAAAAATACAGTAAAATTTTCTAAAGTCAATATCAAATTTATATATTCCAAAATTCATAAGAAATAGTCTTTGCCCTTTAGCAACAAAAAAATGGTCTTATAGAGACAGCTAGCTTTAACCCTACAACCTTCAAACGTAAAATACTCAGACAACATTTTTTTCTGAAATATTCACCTAAATAATTAATACAAAAAACTTAAATTTCTTTAAAAACAGTATAGTTATATAATAGCTGAATATTATTACATTAACCATTATAACGACTTCTGTTTCCAACAGGAGTAATCATACGATGTCGTCTGAAGACAAATTGTTTCCAACATATTACACAATTCTGTTAAATATAACAATTCTTTTTATTCTCATTACAAATTGTTCTCTTTTACATTAAGACGTTTAGATGTTTAAACATTTTTATTGGCATTCCAAATTACTATTATTAAATGGGTAAACTGAATTTTACACGCTTTATGAATGAATGTATTCTTGCATTAACAATTGCGAAACTTATTTAAAATATGTTCAATCTATGCCTCAAAAATTAAGGTATTTAAAATTTGTAAAAGGCAGACAACTCTTGAAACAAGCTTCTTTATCGAACCGCAGATTATTTGCTTTATTTCCACTATTTCTTTAAAAAATATGTAAAATTTTTTTTATTATCATAAATTTTGTGTTGTTTAACCAGAAAGAAAAAAATAAACAATGTTTTATTTTATTTGGAAACATTGCGAAAGTTCAAAAATTTTTTAATGCTACATAAAACTCTAAAAATTACTTATATTCTATATTATAAATTGTCCAGATATTCTATAAGTAAATATTTTAAATCGCAAAATTAACATCAAATACAGAACGTAGTACTTGCAACGTTCATCTTTACCAAATTCATATTCTTCATCTTGAAAGCAACTTGAGAGTATCTGAAGCAGGACAGGGAGAATCCTACTTTAAGGCGTAGTGCACCTTACGAATTTAGTATAAGTAGGCATTAAGTATACGAAAACTTGTATATAATCATCGAAAACTGATTTCACGAGAGCTCACTATTTGGTTGAATACCCCGTACTGCTATAGATATCACTTGTTTCGTATATGGAATTATGACATAAATTGATATATTGATATATATCATCATAGCATATAGGAAATATTATAGTATAATATAATGTATTGCCATCATTATAATGACATACACTCATTGTTTCTGACTCATTCTTTCATTCTTGAAGAACTCTAACACTCTTTCATTTCTCCTAACACTTAAAGGAACTTCTTTTATCAAGGAAATAAATTGTATATATATATATATATATATATATATATATATATATATATTAGGGTGGTTCGAAAAAATTGATTTTTTTATTTCGGAATCGCGTTACCTCTCAAAAGTTGTAGATTGGTATCCTCAATAGGGAAAAAAAATGTAAGTTGACATCTTCAGTTCGAGCATGAGGCTGAAAATTTGAAAAAATATGTTAAAAATTGAAATTTTCAAAAAATAACAAAATTAGTTTTTTTGTAATTTTGTATAATGCAACAGCCATAAATTGTCAGTATATAGCGTATTTTTAACCTAAAAGTTTTTTTTGTAGCTTTTACATAATATCTTTAGTTCGCGCATATGCCTTAATTTGGGCTAAAATCGCCTAAAATTTGAAATTTATGTGTTTAATATACAATAATACATACACGACATATTTAAATGTATTCATTCAAAAGTATTTTAAAAATTCTAAATTTGTTAAATATAACCTTTTATTACAGTATTATACGTACAAGTATAGTTACACACATTTATATGTATACAGAGACTGTTCGCACATTTTTTAGACGATTTTGGTAAGCGGTAATAAAAAAGCGTTTGCTGCAAAAGAAATAATTGCAATTGAACTATGTTTTTAAAAGTCAAAATTATCATCTGCGGCTTGAAAGTTTTATTTCTATTCAAAATGGCGTTAACAAAGCAGTGGTTCGAAGGCTACATTTATGCTCTTTCCGAAGAGAAATATGCATACTCCGTTATCCAAAAACGATGTCAGAGTCATGGTTTTGTGATATCTAAAGCGTCGATAGGTAATATCGTCAACAAGAAAGGGAAAAAAAACGTCAAATTGGAGCCTCAAGTGGGACAAAAATTCCAAAGAAGTATCCACGGAAAAAACGGACATCTTCGACTATTGCAAAGGTACGTTGTTTAATGTTAAAAAAAAATCCCCCTAGTCAAAGGACAGTTGCAAAATCATTAAAATGCTCGGTGTCCACTGTAAACAAAATGATAAACGTTGATTTAAATCTTAAGAAAGCGAAAAAACGCAATGTGCATCGTCTTCTTCCAAATCATATCACTGGACGCAGGACACGCTGCAGAATTCTATATGAGAAACACTTATACAAAGAAAAATGGAAAACAATTGTCACAATAGATGAATCATGGGTGTATTTAAATGATTGCAACAAAAAAAGAGCCATTTATTATCATAAAAGGGGAGAAAAAAATTTAAGTACATGGTTCAAAGAATCGAAAGAAAGTTTTTATAAGGGATTCATGATTTTTGCTGGTTTTTCTTATAATAGAAAGTTAAAAATAAAGAGAGTGGAAAAAAATGTCAAGATTAACTCCAAATACTATCAGGAACATATTTTATCGCCAATTTTTCTGAATGAAATACCATCGCTTTACCCACAGTGCTATCAATCTGTGAGACTCCATCAGGAGAAAGCTAGCAGTCACACATCAAAATCCACTGTAAATTTTCTAAAAGAAATGGAACAAAAAACTGGTATCAAGGCCATACCCTTCACTGATATCCCTACTAAATCTCCCGATGTATCACCTATGGATTTTTGTGCTTTCGGACTTTTAAAATCTGCGTTATTCAAACGTCGTCCCAAAACCCTTACAGGACTCTGGAAAGCTGTTCAGGAGGAATGGGATAGAATACCTCTTCTGACACTTCAAAAGGCATTATTATCCTGGAAATTGCGGTGTCAAAAGATAGTTCAGAATAAGGGATGTCAAATAGAACATTTAAAACACAAGAATTTTATGTAATTTAGTTTTGTGAATACAATATACATCGTCTAAAAAATGTGTGAACAGCCTCTGTATAATAACATTGCATGTCATAGCTAATTACAGAATGATTTATACATTTTACCAATTTTTGTGTTTTTAAGATTCCTCAGATGTGTTGGGCATTGTTTCAAATTGAGATTTATATTCAAATGATGGCATAGTTGACCTTGAGAGCAGAGTTGTCCTTATTAAACCATCTCTGTTCTCTTCTCCACATACTTTAGTACAAGATTCTGTTACGAACTTTACAATTCTTTCGAAACTTTGCGTATGGCAAGGAAATTTAATTAGCTCGAACTCTGGGAGAACATTAGTATTAATAAGATCTTCTAGGCTTTGCGTTGACACATTGCTCATTATTGGAGGAGGTGTAAGTTTGCACTTGGACCAATCAATAAGTTCAATGTAATTTGAAGCTGCAAAATTGATGGTCGGTGGGCGAAAAGTTCCCACCGATTTCCCTTTTGGTTCTTGTTTTCTTGCTTTTAGCAATTTTCGAAAAGTTAGCTGTCTTACGTGCACTCTCTCATCTAGTACCATTGAAATTAAAATATTTTCGGGATGACAAAAATACGCATTCCTCTGAATGACAGGATCAATTATTTCACGTACCCTGTCGGACAGCTGTCTTATTTACTAACTTACTAATTTACTTATATACAAATTTACTTATATAATAACTTATTAATTTATTTCTTTTTTGAAACTATAAGCTAGAATAATGGAAGCAGATAGGTCTGTTTACTTCATCGATACAAATGGTAAAATGAAATTATTGACAGGTGAAAGATGGAATGCTCTATCAAGTGGAAGTGATGGAAATTTGGATAATAGTGATGAAGATCCTACAGTTAATCCCAATGTTCTCTTTAATAGAAATCAAGAGGATAGTTCTGACAGTGAAAATGATTCAGAATCATCTGAGAATGAAGTGAATATTCGATATGAAAGTTCAACTTCAAGTAACAAGAAGTTAGAGAAAAAAAGTAACGAAGTTGAAAAGAAAAATGTAAACTTATATGAAAGAAAATGTCAAATAAATCCTGCGTCCATAACTTTAAGTGGAGATACACAGCTACCTCAAATTTTTTTGAATTTGGAAACACCTTTATTACTTTCTTTCATATTTTTTTTCCGTCGGAACCTATAACTTTCATTACCGAACAAACTATTCTATATATTGTAGTTGGAATATCTCTCACTCAAAATTCTATGCGAGTTAACGAAATTCAAAAAATTAGAAGATATCTTCATTTCAATGACAATAATACATTTTCAACTGATTTGCAAAGAGCCCAGGATAAATTTTACAAACTGAGACCTTTAATTGATCAACGTCAGAAATCTTTTGAAGAAAAAAGGAATTTTATCTCTTGGAACTATTAGAAGAAATAGAATTCCAGACTACAAACTTCCAACTGATAAGGAACTGAAACTATAGATTCGTGGATACCTCACTGAATTTGTGGCTATATATGACGGTTGTGAACTGTCAAATGTGTCATGGAAATATAACAAAAGCGTCACAATGTTCTCCACATTTACCGGTACCAATCCTGCAAGTGAAGTAGAGCTCTTTGACAGGAAAGAAAAATATTATGTAAATGTAAATTGTCCTTACACTATAACAACTTACAACAAGCACATGGGAGGTGTGGACTTACTTGATAGTTTGATTGGAAGGTATAAAATAATCATGCGAAGCAAAAAGTGGTACTTTCGGTTGTTCTACCATCTATTAGACCTCACAATTATCAATGCTTGGTTGTTGTAAAAGAGAATGCACAAAGAAAAATTCAGTACTGAAAAGCCTTTAAAATTTCTTAATGTTAGATTGCAGTTAGCACAAACTTTGTGCTTACGTCGGCAAGAAAAATCACTAAACAGACAGACCATCAGAAACAGAGGAACTAATTGGGAAAAAAACAAAAAAAATCTTGCTCAAGAGAGCCTCCAAAAGACACCATATTTGACATAACCGATCATTGGCCAGAGCAGTGTACAAATAAACAACAATGTAAAATGTTGAATTGCAAAGGATTTACAAGAGTATAACAATAAATGCTTACTTCCTCTATGTCTTTACAAAGAGGAAAAACTGTTTCAGAGATTATCATTTACAGTATTTTTTCTTTGTTGAATGCATGGTGTAGCCATTTGCCACAGTTTGATTTTTTACTTTTTTATGTCTAACTGCATAGTGTTGCCATTTGGCAACAAAATAATATTTAATTAAAAATAGTGAAAATTTAGAGTTAATTTTTTTTAATATTTTTCCATGCTTTCTCATTATATTCAAATACATATATATATTTTTCGAGGAAAAATAAAAAATCATGCAGTGTAGGGTTAACATAATCAAAGTTATTGTTTTCTAAATAACAAAAGATGCTATTAGCTATTTCACTTCCAGTGGCCCTTGGAGGTGTCAAATGTCCCAGATACTTTCCACCAGGCTCTTTAACCAAGGTGATGTGCTCATCTTTCTTTAGTCTGCGATACATTTTGTTACCATTATTTTCCTGATAATAAGTGTTATCTTTTCTCCTGTCAAAATGCAGTCCATGTAACTCTACATTTGGAGAGTCTGATTGTAAAGAGTATCGAATTTTATGTTTTTCTCGTCTGATCTTACTCTTATCTATTACTAGAGACATATCTCCTTCATTTATCATGCCTACATCTTGCAAAACACAGGAAGCAATAGCAGCAGTCACGCTCTCGTATATCCCATATCTATCGCTTATTAATGCTGTTGCAGGAAGCTTAATTCGCATTTGCGATGTTGACGGCAAACTGTCACATTTTGCTTCGTGACTCTCAAACTTCCTATTTTGGGTAGTATTTATAAGAGTATCTCTTTTTCTAGCTTTAATATCAGGTTCAGCAATCTTGTTTTTCTTTTCACTTTGCATTCTTTTATTTCTTTTTGCGATATTATTAGTCTCTACTCTATCCAAAGAGCCAATAAATTTTAAACGACCATTTCGCTGGTCGTACAAAAACTCTCTCACAATAATAGGGATCTTATTTCCTTTATCACATTTACAATCCATAATTACTTTATATTTACAAGAGATAGGCTTCTTACCACACAAACACGCAAAATTTATTACATTTTTGACATTTTTTGACATTTTTTTCGAATTTTAAGCCTCATGCAGAAACAGAACAGAATATATCATCTAAAAGTTATAATTTTTTTAGGTTGAAACTACGCCATATACTAACAATTTACGCTATATACTAACAAAATATGCTATGATTCTTCAGAATTAACCAAAAACTATCCCCGATAACCCCTGACTTATGCTGAAATCCTTTTACTTACATACTACTGTTAAATCAAGAATTGCATGTTTCCAGAAAGTTAAAAATATATGCTGAATAAAGAACTCAGGGGGAATTTGAAAGACTTGCACATTTTTAAGTGTTTTGTTTATTAAATGTGAGAGTTATGGAAAAAAAATTAGTCATGAAGAACCATAGTATGACTTGGTTATATAACTTTATCAGGGGTATAAGGTGCCTATCTACAAACATAAGATCTTCATCTTAATTCCAGAAACTAAGAAGTTTGTGTAAAGGTATGCCAGTAAATGCAATCGCATGCAAGCCGTTTCCTCAGGCTAGTCGTCATTTGTTACACTCAATTAGTCTCTCACCTTTAAACAAATTTTGAGTATCTGGAAATTAATGCCAAGTCTCATGTCCCATCAATTATACCACAATTTATAATTCTTCATCACTAATTTCACCAAGCTTCTAACATTTATTAAATAATACTCTAAAATATATTCTTTTGAATTCTTCCTTTTGGTCAATTTTTAAACACTGTTTAATCGTTTGATATTTGATTTAAAATCGGTTGAAACTCAGGTTGAAACTCATCGAAGAGTGTATGGCAGCTTAACTTAAGAAAATTAATCTACGACAATAAGTTATGACATTGGAAATATGTTGTTGTTTATTATGACCCCTGGCCGGAACGTAGTTCAAGACCAGGGCCATGAAAGATACGGTCTGAAATGTGCTCCTCCGTATTGAATAGTACCAAAAGGGTTGAAGGCCATCTTAGCTAGCTGCCACCTAAATATTGACCGACCAAATCCAGGTTCAACATATGAGGGATCATTATCCCTCTCTTACCCTCTCTGAACCTTCATAGAGGTCTTTCCGGTCTACGGATTTAACGTGCCCATATCCGGCCTGGACAGACGCATTTAATGGCGCGTGCCGGGATTTGATCCTCAAGCCAGCAGGCCACCTCAAGCCTTGAGTAAATATGTTCCTACGTTTATCGTTAAATCTAAACTAGTGTCATTCAATATTTACTATCCCCCATGAGAATTATCTTATTAATTCATAATTAAGGTGCATACAATCACGGAAATCATTCCTCCCATCGAAGTACAATTTTGTAACTTACAAAGAAAACACATTTCAGTCTCTACAAGCTCTAATATGTCCATCACACGAGACAAAATAGCTCAAATATTTTAAATACAGAAAAAAAAATTCTTCTCCAGAGAGTGACTTATATCACTGCGGCAGGAACCAGAAACGAAAGAAAGATTTCTTTCCCTTCTATTTAAATTCCCCCGAGAATATTTCTAAACATCATCAACCGATAAATAGATCCTGGAAAAGTATTTCGACGCGTTTAATTCTCCACAATGGCAAATTTCCGGGATCTTTTATAAAGAAACGAGAGTACACAGTGAGAGGGAGATAAGAGGAAATATTTTATACAGAAAATGACTTTTTCTAGTTTCAAGGAAACGTCAGGAAAAGGCAGATTTTTCGAGGCCACTGGTTACCGACTCCGGCGAATTTTTTTTTGTTGTTGTTTGTAGAAAAACGGAAGACATACGGTTGAGATATTGTTAGTGAACGTGAAAGAGTGAAACATATTTTCAACTAAGGAATAATTAAAAAAAAACTTGTACCATTGAAACATAAAGCGTTGGGTATTGTGTTTAAATAGATATTTATTTACCATGGATACTTATGGTAATGTTTATCCTTACTTCAAATTTATCAGATACATAATCCTATGTGACAAATTACGTTTAGGATAAATGTGTATATATATATATATATATATATATATATATATACACAGTCGAACTCCGTTATAACGAACTTCAAGGGACTAAAGGTTTTGTTCACTATATCTGGTGGTTCGCTATATCCGAACCATTAAGAAAAATGTTAAAGTTCGCAAAATGTATAAGTCACTAGTTGCTATGTATATTCTTTAATGATGTATTGAAAGAATGATAAAATTTATTAAAAATGATCATTAATGAATTAAATTGGCTAAAATCGATTACATTAAACTGACGCAATACTAATTAAATTAACTATAAATGAACAGAAATGGAAATAAATTGATTTTATCTTTAATTGTTACTCACTGTTTTGATACAGAAATAATCTATAGCCCCAGAGGTAGGGAACATTATCCGGGGGGGGGGCGATAGTCAGTTGAGATATACAATTATCAGCCTCTACGAGTTCAGGAATAAATGCAAGCTTAAACCTTCAATAGTTTAATCTTCAAAATAAAACTATAACTAAATACATAAAAACATAGTACAACTTTCACAACTCGGAAAGGAGAAATTAAATTATTCCTGCAGGAAATATAGAGAGAGAGTGTGAAACGAGCTGAAAACAAGCTGCCTTTTTGAACCGGTGTTCACCTTCTTATGTTGAAATAAGGCATGCGCAGTAATGCCTATTAAGTTTCGTCTTCTTCAGCGAAAATTAGAGTAAAGAGAAAATTAGCATACAATCGCAAATCTGCGATTGAATGAAAAAATTCCCCGAGACCACGGTTACACCATAAATCAGTAATCTTCTGCTCACGTGATGAAGATTTCAAAAACATTTTATGAATTTCTTTGTCCAAAACATCAAATCACTCCAACACTCTTTCTTCCACTCTATGCGTAGTCAAAAACTTATTAATTCTACACGTCGCTTCTGTAGCATCTGAGATGGTGGAGATTTCGTCATTTATGTGTTCCTCTTCATCAGCATCAGATGCAGAATCTCCAATTTCAGAATTATTCATTTTAATTTCTTACACAATATCTTCATCAGTCCGATTTTTACGTGTAATGATTTCATCATCACATGTTTCGAACAAATGTACGCCACAATCTGAGAATGATGAAATTTTGTGCTTTTCTATGCACATCGCGATAGGTAAACTTCTATCATCTCCTTGATCAACATTCTTTGTTTCTTCAACATATATTTGTATCTTCACCATTCTTAAAAAGTTTAAAAATTAAAAGAAATTCAGTTGTGGACAGCAAAAAAATGTTCATTAGAGTCGATTCTTAAAATTTCGGAGGTTTGCTATAAAAGGATAAATTAGCATTAAATTCAATAGAAAAAAAGCAGGACCAAAATGTTCGTTCGTTATATCCGGGAGTTCGTTATATACCAGGTTCGCTATAACGGGGTTCAACTGTGTATATATATATATATATATATATATATATATATATATATATATATATATATATATATATATATATGTTTGTATATACAGAGGCTGTTAACACATTTTTTAGACGATGTATATTGTATTCACAAAACTAAATTACATAAAATTCTTGTGTTTTAAATGTTCTATTTGACATCCCTTATTCTGAACTATCTTTTGACACCGCAATTTCCAGGATAATAATGCCTTTTGAAGTGTCAGAAGAGGTATTCTATCCCATTCCTCCTGAACAGCTTTCCAGAGTCCTGTAAGGGTTTTGGGACGACGTTTGAATAACGCAGATTTTAAAAGTCCGAAAGCACAAAAATCCATAGGTGATACATCGGGAGATTTAGTAGGGATATCAGTGAAGGGTATGGCCTTGATACCAGTTTTTTGTTCCATTTCTTTTAGAAAATTTACAGTGGATTTTGATGTGTGACTGCTAGCTTTCTCCTGATGGAGTCTCACAGATTGATAGCACTGTGGGTAAAGCGATGGTATTTCATTCAGAAAAATTGGCGATAAAATATGTTCCTGATAGTATTTGGAGTTAATCTTTTTTTTTCCACTCTCTTTATTTTTAACTTTCTATTATAAGAAAAACCAGCAACAATCATGAATCCCTTAGAAAAACTTTCTTTCGATTCTTTGAACCATGTACTTAAAATTTTTCTCCCCTTTTATGATAATAAATGGCTCTTTTTTTCTTGAAATCATTTAAATACACCCATGATTCATCTATTGTGACAATTGTTTTCCATTTTACTTTGGATAAGTGTTTCTCATATAGAATTCTGCAGCGTGTCCTGCGTCCAGCGATATGATTTGGAAGAAGACGATGCACATTGCGTTTTTTCGCTTTCTTAAGATTTAAATCAACGTTTATCAATTTGTTTACAGTGGACACCGAGCATTTTAATGATTTTGCAACTGTCCTTTGACTAGAGGGATTTACTTTTAACATTAAACAACGTACCTTTGCAATAGTCGAAGATGTCCGTTTTTTCCTTGGATACTTGTTTGGAATTTTTGTCCCACTTGAGGCTCCAATTTGACGTTTTTTTCCCTTCTTGTTGACGGTATTACCTATCGACGCTTTAGATATCACAAAACCATGACTCTCAGATCGTTTTTGGATAACGGAGTATGCATATTTCTCTTCGGAAAGAGCATAAATGTAGCCTTCGACCCACTACTTTGTTAAAAACGCCATTTTGAATAAAAACAAAACTTTCAAGCCGCAGACGATAATTTTGACTTTAAAAAACATAGTACAATTGCAATTATTTCTTTTGCAGCAAACGATTTTTTATCACCGCTTACCAAAATCGTCTAAAAAAATGTGCGAACAGCCTCTGTATATATATATATATATATATATATATATATATATATATATATATATATATATATATATATATATATATACACTCGTCAAAAGTGAAATTGCAACACCATGAAGGAAAGCTCGTAGTGATGTGAAAATAGCAGAATCGATAGATTTGAGACACATGTCCAGATGATTAAAGAAACAAAGATATGAAAATTTAAACTGTTTTTTCAGTATCTAATGTGGCCACAACGGGCACCTATACAGGCCTCTAAACGGCGAGGCATACTGTCAATGAGGCTATTAATGGTCTCCTGAGATATTCCTTGCCACGTCGATTCCACTGCAGCTTCCATTTCCTGTACGGTATGCGGCTGCGATGCTCTGTCCTTCGCACGTCCGATGGCAATCCACACATGGTCGATGGGAGAGAGATCGGGTGAGGCTGGAGGCCAGAAAAGGATGTGGATTCCATTGAAGCTGTTCAGAGTGTGACGTGCGACATGAGGCCAGACATTGTCCTGCTGGAATAACGTTCCGGAGGCGGCCTGCATAAGCGGCCGACCCACAGGCATAACAACTTGTGTTACGTATCGGGCAGATGTTAAATTGCCAGTAATGTGACAAGGGTTGTCCGCTGTCCGAACATGATGCTACCCAAAGACATGAAGCACAGTGAAGGGCCAGTGTGGCGTTCGACGATATGGGCTAGTAGTAATGATCTCCGGGAAGCCGACACACATGTCCACGGCCGTCATTCCTCTGTAAACAAAATCGGGATTCGTCTGAAAACAATATCCATGGCATTTGTTCGTCCAGTGACGATAACGTCAACACCAAGCCAGACGGGCAGCCTTGTGTCGGGTGATTAAATGAACCCCAGTTGCTGGTCACCGTGCGCGCATTCCTACCTCATGCAAACTGTTAAGGATGGTTTGGCAGGAGACAGATGCCCCATCTGATAATGTTAAGTAGGTTTGAATATGACTTGCTATGGCAAACGTGTTCCCACGAAACATTCGCCGAATTTGCCTATGAGTCCGAGCTGACGTGCACCTGGATGATCCACTGCCACTTTGCCGTGTTCTCAGATGGTCCTGCGTCCAGCCTGACATACATCGCTGAATTGTGCTGACGTCCCGTCTAACACGACTGGCAATTTCGCACATCGACAAACCGAGCTCATGTAGTTCTAGGATACGTTCTCGTTCCTCAGACGATAACTGCTGGTAACCCATGGCTGGTAACCCATGGCACCCTGATGTCTCCAATGCATTTTATACCCATCTTCAAGTTCCGTTACAACAACAATCTGTCATTGATACCATATACAGAGCGAGCCATCTACTGGCTTTTATATCCAGAAGCTGGGTATCATGTGACTAGATGCGGACGCGCATTTAATCATTTACAGAGGCTCTGACATCTACCGATCTTCTAATTTTCACATCATTAAGCGCATCCCTTCATGACGTTGCAATTTCACTTTTAACGATTGTACATATATATATATATATATATATATATATATATATATATATATATATATATATATATATACGGATCACTTCCATCCGTTTATGCTGTTCTGTTATCCGCACGGTAATGGAGTTTTCCAGCAAGACAACTGTACCTCTCACAAGTCCTGGTTGGCTACTGGCTGGTTGAATGAGCATTCCTCTGACTTCTGTGTCATGAATTGGCCACCTAGAAGCCCAGATTTAAGTCCTATTGAGCATCTGTGGGATGTTTTAGAGCAAGGTGTGAAAAGCCATCACACAGCATCAAAGAACCTTACTGAATTATGGACAGCTTTAGCCAATATTTGGCAAGCCATTCCGGTGGAACGTTTCCAGAAACTTGTTGAATCTATGTCTCGTCGTGTGGCAGCCGTTATCAAGTCCAGAGGAGGCCCAACTCGTTACTAGGTAGGTATCCCTAATTCAGCGGCACTTCCGTTTATATACACTCATGGACAAAAAAATTAGCGCACCAAGAAATAATCGCGTGCTCGTAACGAAACTTGCAATGAAGGTACATGTCGGGGAGATATGCAAATGATTAGAAATGCAGCGTGATTGCGCATTTACGTATAGCCGGTAGAGGGCGTTGAACATCGTACTCTGTGGAGTATAAAACAGGTAACCAAAGCTTGTTTGAGTGTGCTGAATCATTTACAAAGGAAGAGCTGAGATAGACATACCATTACGCCGTGTTCGAAGACAATATAAGCAGTTGTCGCAGTTTGAGAGGGGGAGAATCGTCGGGATGATGGAAGCTGGGTGGTCAGCTAGGCGAGTAGCTCGTCAATTAGGCCGCTCTGATTGTGTTGTGAGGAGGTGTTGGGACCAGTGGACCCGAGAGATGTCATGTACACGAAGACCAGGCTCAGGACACCCTCGACAGACCAGTCGTCGAGAAGACCGCCACATCGTAAGAAATGCACGCGTACAGCCAACTGCTTCATCGGCCGCCATCCAGGCACAGGTAGAACCTTCACTAGGGGCCTCTGTGTCTTCTCGAACCATACGAAGGCGCCTGGCTGAAGGACAGTTGGTATCGCGGCGCCCATTACGTGTGCTGCCCTTGACGCCCACCCATCGACGCCTCCGTTTGGAGTTTTGCCGCGCACGAGGAAACTGGACTGCAGCGAAATGGAACCAGGTCGTCTTTAGCGACGAATCCAGTTTCAATCTCGGCAGCGATGACAATCGTGTTCGTGTGTGGAGAGCCCGTGGTGAACGCTTCAATCCTGCCTTTGCTGTACAGAGACACATCGCTCCCACAGCTGGTGTGATGGTATGGGGTGCCATTGCCTACAATACACGGTCACCCCTAGTATTGTTCCGTGGCACCATGTCAGCCCAGCGGTATGTTCATGAAATCCTGCAACCACATGTGTTGCCACTCATGCAAGGGCTCCCAGGAGCCATTTTTCAACAAGACAATGCTCGGCCTCATACGGCAAGGGTGTCACAAGACTGTCTCCGCACTGTTACAACCCTTCCTTGGCCTGCCCGATCCCCAGATTTGTCTCCAATCGAGCATATCTGGGATCATTTGGGACGACGAGTTGGGCATCCCACGAGTTTGAACGAACTAGAGGCAAGGTTACAGCAAATATAAAACGAAATGTCTCAAGACATCATACAGAACTTGTATGACTCAATGCCCGATCGTATCGCATCGTGCATTCGCGCTAGAGGGGGTCCAACGGAGTATTAACTCCTCCGTTCTTTTGCCTTTTTCTCTGAAATAAATTATCCTTTTTCTTTGATTTTCTTATCATTTACTTATATCAAAGTAGTCATTACGTATTTGACGACTCCTTCTTGGTGCGCTAATTTTTTTGTCCATGAGTGTATATATAAGTGTGTCTGTGCGTGTAAGTAAGTAAGTAATAACGAAGTATCACCCTTATTAATAATCCTATAGAATGCTATTCTATTCATTCTGTACGTTAATATTATCTTCAATTTCACGTAACTAACTTCCATGTTTTTTTTCTGTTACGCAAGGGGATATCGCTCTACAGTGATCACGTGACCGAATAAAACTAATTTTTTGTTATCTGCTGCTGACAACTTCAAATTGTGAGATTCTAAGCTGAATATGGAATGAGACGGTCACCATATCCATTGTCTCTGTTTATTCGCATGTAATTAGTTTACAGTATTTTAAAATTATCATAAGGTGTCAACTATAGAATGGCCATAATGTTAATAATTGAATAAACGTATTATTTCATTGAAATGGTTTAACTGATTGCGAAAGATTCTGCTCAACGCCCGATTACCATGACTCAATGCCAGTTCTGATGTTCTATATATCATCTAAAGAGTGAACCAATGTATCTCGTAATATATCGCAACATCTAATTCAAGAGTCGGTAGGAAATATTTTTTGAAGTATTTCTAGATTATTCCACACACACACACATATATATATATATATATACATACATATGTATATATACATATATATATATATATATATATATATATATATATATATATATATATATATATATATATATGTATATGTATGTATTTAAATGTATGTATATATACAGGATGAATCTGGAAAAGTAGGCAAAACTTTACGGGGTGATAGAACGCATCTACACAGGGAATTTCGTCATATAAAGTATGGGCGGAACGCAAACAGAGAGCCGGTAGGTGGCACTGTAAATGGTAAAAAAGAAACGGTCCTCGCACACAATGGCATGTCTACCGTGGATTGCTAAGAGGATGGCTGGTTATACGAACCACGAAATGGCAGTTATGCACTTCGTGTACGGTGTGGCGGACGGGAATGCGAATGAGGCACAGAAAAGTTTCCAGGACCGGTTTCCGATGAGAACGGAAACCGATATATATATATATATATATATATATATATATATATATATATATATATATATATATATATATATATATATATATATATATATATATACATATATATATAAATATATATATATATATATATATATATATAAATAAATATATATATATATATATATATATATATATATATATATATATATATATATATATATATATATACATATATATATATATATATATATATATATATATATATATATATATATATATATATATATATATATATGACACGCGTAGGGCTACGCCCGTCATCTTACAAATTATGGCAGTCATGGTATATCCGGTGGTGTAGCAAAGTAACCCAATCAATGATTGAGCAGGCATCAGTTCAATTTAATCCAGTTTTATTCTTTTTCATAATACCACCTCTCCAGATCTACGCATTTAGTCGTTCGCCATTTATTTTTTTAGAGCCGCAGCGAAACACATCTGATAGCATCGACTTCTATCCCACGCTCTAACCAAATTCGCGGGAATCTCCGCGCGCCAACTCTCCTTGGACATGCGCAGAGCCCGAAACAGACATCTTTCAAGGTTAAAATGTAAACGGTCGTCCTCGACCGCAGAACTCAGAGGCGCGCGAAGATTATATAATAAAAAGGGAATTTCCCTTTCCCAATTCGCGTCTTTGAATACGAACAATTAGAGGCGAATTACGCCACAAATATAATTTAATTCCCAAGCCCCCTTTAAATTTAGAATAATCATTCTTTTCCCACTAAATCCTTTACAACTTTCCCCCCGTCCCCCTGAAGGCGCGCACACAAGGAGTAGCTAATTCCATGTGGCAACGCCTCAGAAGAGCAAAATCATCAAATCCGCCAACTGGAAAACATGCTGAGTAGGGACGTCTCCCCACACAACAAGGATCCCAATGAACCCCATTATTAAAACCAAATGCCCCTCGTTATAATACCTGGATAATCTCTTTCTGAGCTGTGAGACCTGGAGCAGTGGTTTTTTAAAAAAAATACACAGTTTACAATACCTTAGAAGTTACATTAAAAGATTCTTTTGTTGTACAGTATATTATTATATCACTGATGACTTGAAACAAAATAGGAAGATATTACAACATTATATCAAAATATATCACCATAAATATTCAAAATATCACCTTAATTTTACCAAAATATCATCTCAATAAGACATCACCTGAAAATAATGTCGCTTCAAAATCTCATTTAGGGACCTTTTATTATTATTATTATTATTATTATTATTAAATTAAATTAATAGAATAAAAATGTTGACCATTAACGTGGACTGTCAGTAGTATTTTACAATTTAAAGTCCATGCTTTACGATTTTCATGAAATTCTTTGAGTGGTAATGTAATTGACAGTCCTGTAAGCTGTCCACTCGCCCTCTATTTTACAACAGTTCCAGTTTACATTGCTACAAATATTGAATTTATTTACACGGAATATGGTAATATGAAAATGGACGTAAAATGAAAAAAAACAATTAAATATGAACGACAAAAAATAATGCGGTAGACCGTCTTGCTTGGAGGCCTCCTTGACATGGTTGACCCTGTAAAATACTCAGAGACACAACATATTATTAATTGAAAGAATATAAATATTTATCATTTTCCCATGGGGTTATTTTTCTCATATCTTGTACTCACCGAACGACACAAATGTATTTTGACATCAATTACAATACAGTTTATCTTTTTAGAGCTCTTTTATACCTTCGACTTACTTATGAAATACAAACATATGAAATTACACGTGAAATTCAAAATTCTCTACATATTATTTATACTTCAAAATTTTTCCGTAACACAAAACTCTGATTCAAATTTATCACAATTCAAAGTTATCAAACATTTTATAATTTACACTTCATTCACCTTAATATTTCACAATGATAGATTCATTATGTAAAACAATTCACTTCTGGTACTGGTGTACCACTCCTTCATCTGTGTACATTCTGTTTAATTCAAGGTGTATGTTTTTGTTTGTGTGTGTTTGTGTAGTTGAGTGAACAAGTGCATGGTTGGGTCAGAGGAGAGCAGGTTCAACAATTTCCCACCGTCTTAATCACAACCGACAACTCTAAACAAAATTCAGAGTGAAAAATTGGTGCGTATAGTGCACGACACTGAAACTCTAGGTTGGGAAAGGCTCAAAAGAGATCAGTATTCACTCACTGACTCCAGAAAAAGGAAAGGATTTAACACCCAGCCAACCAAGAGGAAAAGGGTAATCCGTTCACTCATGAATTCCAATGGGGAAAACATGAGTCAACAGAAACCTGAAGGAAAAGGGAGGACAAAGGAGCGGTCAACCCACAGCCTGTCTTTGGTCATTATTTGTTTATCTTGGATTAACTCAGCACCTAAAGTGACTGACACGTAGAATTGCTTATATACAAGTGATTAGGTAATTGGGATGACTTCCAGCGCGTGGGTAGAAGTGGGAGATAGTATAGACTTCAAGAAAGAGGGAAATTAAAAAGGTAAAAGAATTAGACTTGTCATAATTGAGCAAATATCACATACAGTTCAGCTTTAAGACAATTCAAAACATTATAAATTAGTGATAAACATTTCAACATACTCAGATTTTGTAGATTTAGAAAAAGTTCTTTCAACAGTTATTTAAATTTTAACTCATATCATACAATCGTTAAAGTCAAATAAAATCAATACAAATCATATTATAGCTTTTCCTTAATTTCAGAAATACAATTTAATTTTCATAGTTTTATTATTAACATTCAAAATTCACAATTTCAATTTTATTTTTTCTTTGAATACGAACAATTAGAGGCGAATTACGCTACAAATATAATTTAATTCCCAAGCCCCCTTTAAATTTAGAATAATCATTCTTTTTCCACTAAATCCTTTACATATATATATATATATATATATATATATATATATATATATATATATATATATATGCATGCTAGTCTTGTTGAAGGGCACTAATTTTTTTAAAAATTATTATAATGGATAAAGAAACATTGGCCCAATTTAAACAAAATGGGCACTTACAATATTCTGTGAGATATTTCTTAGAACTAACGCTTAACGAATAAATCATCCATCTCTTAATAACGTTACACTAACATTCTATCAAATTTTGTAATTGCGCGCCTCGTCACCAATTAAATTTTCTTTTGTTATATATTATCATTAAACTCATATATATTATCATTAAACTTTCAACACAAGTTTATGCTTAGCTATAATGTTGATAAGCGGTAATTATTCCCCACCTTGAAGAAATTCCGCATTTATATATGTAATTGATTTATTTACAAAAAAATATTCTTAATTCATTTTTCTGAATTTCTTGCTATTAGATAACACATATTTAAGAGGTGTTTAAGGCAATTTTTTTCCATACTGGGCATTAAAGAAGACTAATTACTTTACGAAATAAATTCATCAAAATAATTTTGAGTTTTATTAAGATCTTTAAAAAAATAGTGGCTCCATGGTTGCAATGTTTGTGACGTCAGTCTTCTTGCGGTCTCCTAAACTTAACTTTCACTTTGTCTGGCGCCGAGTTTGGTGATCTATGATAAAGCCACTGATGATTCCTTCTTCTGTTTCATATGGATTGTACGGTGTTTAAGTATGTTTATTGCTCAGATCATACTTATTAGAAACAATCCATTGGTTTTTAGACAGTATCGACACCGCTGAAGAAAAGATACTGTCTAAACCCTATTTTTCATTTATCTATTCATATTTTTCACTTATCTTTTCATGTTTTTGGTTCCTGGCTGTAGTGGTTTATGGCTTATACTGGTTTTTCACTTACAACTTTGTCTAATATATATATATATATATATATATATATATATATATATAATTTATAAAAATGAATGTTTGTCTGTCTATCTATCTATCGATCGATCTATCTATAGTTGTATAGAAATCCACAGTTTAGGAGCAATGATCCTGAAATATTACATACAGGCGTGTTTAAAAACAGCCGAGGGTCTTAAGAACTTCCAAAATCGAAATTAATTACCGTTAAATTATAATTAATGAAAAACCAACAATTTTTGAATCCAGAAATGCAAGAGCCTCACAATTTGAAAGGCCGATATATTAGGTTAAAGAACAGCGAGAAGCAAAAACGATAGAAAAATAAATATACTCATGGACAAAAAAATTAGCGCACCAAGAAGGAGTCGTCAAAATGAAACGAAATTTTACATACGTAATGACTACTTTGATATAAGTAAATGATAAGAAAATCAAAGAAAAAGGATAATTTATTTCAGAGAAAAAAGCAAAAGAACGGAGGAGTTAATACTCCGTTGGACCCCCTCTAGCGCGAATGCACGATGCGATACGATCGGGCATTGAGTCATACAAGTTCTGTATGATGTCTTGAGACATTTCGTTTTATATTTGCTGTAACCTTGCCTCTAGTTCGTTCAAACTCGTGGGATGCCCAACTCGTCGTCCCAAATGATCCCAGATATGCTCTATTGGACACAAATCTGGGGATCGGGCAGGTGAAGAAAGGGTAGTAACAGTGAGGAGACAGTCTTGTGACAGATTTGCCGTATGAGGCCGAGCATTGTCTTGTTGCAAAATGGCTCCTGGGAGTCGTAGCATGAGTGGCAACACATGTGGTTGCAGGATTTCATGAACATACCGCTGGGCTGACATGGTGCCACGGAAAAATACTAGGGGTGACCGTGTATCGTAGGCAATGGCACCCCATACCATCACACCAGCTGTGAGAGCGATGTGTCGCTGTACAGCAAAGGCAGGATTGAAGCGTTCACCACGGGCTCTCCACACACGAGAACGATTGTCATCACTGCCGAGATTGAATCTGGATTCGTCGCTAAAGACGACCTGGTTCCATTCCGCTGCAGTCCAGTTTCCTCGTGCGCGGCAAAACTCCAAACGGAGGCGTCGATGGGTGGGCGTCAAGGGCAGCACACGTAATGGGCGCCGCGATACCAACAGTCCTTCAGCCAGGCGCCTTCGTATGGTTCGAGAATACACAGAGACCCCTAGAATTACTTTACGAAATAAATTCATCAAAATAATTTTGAGTTTTATTAAGATCTTTAAAAAAATAGTGGCTCCATGGTTGCAATGTTTGTGACGTCAGTCTTCTTGCGGTCTCCTAAACTTAACTTTCACTTTGTCTGGCGCCGAGTTTGGTGATCTATGATAAAGCCACTGATGATTCCTTCTTCTGTTTCATATGGATTGTACGGTGTTTAAGTATGTTTATTGCTCAGATCATACTTATTAGAAACAATCCATTGGTTTTTAGACAGTATCGACACCGCTGAAGAAAAGATACTGTCTAAACCCTATTTTTCACTTATCTTTTCATGTTTTTGGTTCCTGGCTGTAGTGGTTTATGGCTTATACTGGTTTTTCACTTACAACTTTGTCTAATATATATATATATATATATATATATATATATAATTTATAAAAATGAATGTTTGTCTGTCTATCTATCTATCGATCGATCTATCTATAGTTGTATAGAAATCCACAGTTTAGGAGCAATGATCCTGAAATATTACATACAGGCGTGTTTAAAAACAGCCGAGGGTCTTAAGAACTTCCAAAATCGAAATTAATTACCGTTAAATTATAATTAATGAAAAACCAACAATTTTTGAATCCAGAAATGCAAGAGCCTCACAATTTGAAAGGCCGATATATTAGGTTAAAGAACAGCGAGAAGCAAAAACGATAGAAAAATAAATATACTCATGGACAAAAAAATTAGCGCACCAAGAAGGAGTCGTCAAAATGAAACGAAATTTTACATACGTAATGACTACTTTGATATAAGTAAATGATAAGAAAATCAAAGAAAAAGGATAATTTATTTCAGAGAAAAAAGCAAAAGAACGGAGGAGTTAATACTCCGTTGGACCCCCTCTAGCGCGAATGCACGATGCGATACGATCGGGCATTGAGTCATACAAGTTCTGTATGATGTCTTGAGACATTTCGTTTTATATTTGCTGTAACCTTGCCTCTAGTTCGTTCAAACTCGTGGGATGCCCAACTCGTCGTCCCAAATGATCCCAGATATGCTCTATTGGACACAAATCTGGGGATCGGGCAGGCGAAGAAAGGGTAGTAACAGTGCGGAGACAGTCTTGTGACAGATTTGCCGTATGAGGCCGAGCATTGTCTTGTTGCAAAATGGCTCCTGGGAGTCGTAGCATGAGTGGCAACACATGTGGTTGCAGGATTTCATGAACATACCGCTGGGCTGTCATGGTGCCACGGAAAAATACTAGGGGTGACCGTGTATCGTAGGCAATGGCACCCCATACCATCACACCAGCTGTGGGAGCGATGTGTCGCTGTACAGCAAAGGCAGGATTGAAGCGTTCACCACGGGCTCTCCACACACGAGAACGATTGTCATCACTGCCGAGATTGAATCTGGATTCGTCGCTAAAGACGACCTGGTTCCATTCCGCTGCAGTCCAGTTTCCTCGTGCGCGGCAAAACTCCAAACGGAGGCGTCGATGGGTGGGCGTCAAGGGCAGCACACGTAATGGGCGCCGCGATACCAACAGTCCTTCAGCCAGGCGCCTTCGTATGGTTCGAGAATACACAGAGACCCCTAGTGAAGGTGCTACCTGTGCCTGGATGGTGGCAGATGAAGCAGTTGGCTGTATGCGTGCATTTCTTACGATGTGGCGGTTTTCTCGACGACTGGTCTGTCGAGGGCGTCCTGAGCCTGGTCTTCGTGTACTCTCGGGTCCACTGGTCCCAACACCTCCTCACAACACAATCAGAGCAGCCTAATTGACGAGCTACTCGCCTAGCTGACCACCCAGCTTCCATCATCCCGACAATTCCCCCCTTCTCAAAATGCGAGAACTGCTTATATTGTCTTCGAACACGGTGTAATGGCATGTCTATCTCAGCTCTTCCTTTGTAAATGATTCAGCACACTCAAACAAGCTTTGGTTACCTGTTTTATACTCCACAGAGTACGATGTTCAACGCCCTCTACCGGCTATACGTAATGCGCAATCACGCTGCATTTCTAATCATTTGCATATCTCCCCGACATGTACCTTCATTGCAAGTTTCGTTACGATCCCGCAATTATTTCTTGGTGCGCTAATTTTTTTGTCCATGAGTGTACACTCAAACAGTTTCAAGTCATATACTAAACCCGAATAATAAATGAAAATAATAATCTTTCAAGTCAGATTTAATAGTTTAAAATTTATACTTTAAGACATTTCGATTAACGATCGTCGTTTTTTTTCGCCGCGAAATTTTGTAAACAAATGTTCTCTGTTGCCATTTTCATTTCAGACATTTCTTATTGAAACGATGTAATGCGTAGTAAATGCTTTAAATATTTCTTATCTAATATTTATATTTTAAAACATTTCAGTGAAATGAACATCGTCATCAGATTATAAACAAACGTCATTTGTTGCTATTTTCATTTTAGAAATTTCTTATTAAAATGATGGTATTCTCCGATATATTTCCATAGTGGACATTTAGACACATTACAGAATTTTAAAAAAAAGTTTTGTATAATTTATATATTTGTGTGTGTTTAATTATTTCAAATGACTCTAAAGTGGGTGTGGCATTTTTTCCACTAGCGCGAAAAATCAAAATAATATTGAATTATTTAATTTTTTGTGCTCATCAGACGACAGTAGCAGCGAGTGGCAGTAGTTACACAAGTTGGAATCTGAAACATTGTTTTGCTGCTTCCTAAAAGTAGCAATAATCCATTTGGAATAATGAACATCTTTATAGATTTGTATTTTTTTCTTTCATTCTTTTTTGATTTATGTATTTATGCTTTTCATATGCTTAATTTTCATACGTTTTTAGTATTCATGCTTTTCATATGCTTATTATTCATACGCATTTTCATTTACGCATTATTCATCGGAAGTTCTGAGGCAGCGTTATTTTCATATGCTTTTTCATTTTATCTGTATAAAACTTAGATATACATTTGTGTATGTATATCTAAATGTTATATGTACTGCTATATATACATCGATATACATTTGTGTATGTATAACTAGATGTTATATATACTGCTATATATACATTTGTGTATGTTTAATTATTGCAATTAATAGATTTATAATTTTTCTAGCATTCTTTTTATTTATATATTTATACTCTACATATGCTTAGTTTTCATACGCTTTTTTTGCTTTTTCATATGCTATTTCATTTATGCATTATTCATCGATAGTTCTGAAGCAGCGTTATTTTCATATGCTTTTTCATATTATCTCTATAACATAATTTTAATCAACGCTTCAAAAATTAAAGACTATAAAATTAAAATTTTAAATTATTTTATTTTAAATTTATACATTTGTGTATGTTTAATAATCGTAAAGAATAGATTTGTATTTTTTTCTTGCATTCTTTTTTGATTGATGTATTTATGCTTATCATATGCTTAATTTTCATATGCTTTTATACTTTTTCAGTTACGCATTATTTATATTATTATTATATTCATAATATAGTCTGGATTCGCCCACTATGCACTTAAAATTGATAAAATAAAATGCCACCCAAAAAAAGGGCTAGATTTAGTGGGAAAAAAAATTCCCCAAGGAATAGAAGATTATCGGCCTATCAAGAAGCTTCTCGGAATGTGTAATCTGAAGAACACAGATTTCGAAAGCTGGAAGTTGTTCGCATAGCTCATGCTGTTGCGAGAGCTCAAGAATCCCAGGAGGACGGAAATGCAAAGCTGGAATCTGATCGAACAGCTCATGCTGTTGCGAGAGCTCAAGAATCTCAGGAGAAAGGAAATGCAAGGCTGGAAGCTGATCGAACAGCTCATGCTGTTGCGAGAGCTCAAGAATCGCAGGAGGAAAGAAATGCAAGGCTGGAAGATGAAAGAACAAGACAAGTTTCTGCAATATCTACCAGTTTAGAATTACAAGGTGCAGCTTTTGTTTACAATCCAGTAAGTGCAGCGGCTATTTCAGAAAGGTTTGTCATTGGAAGGATGGAAGATGCCTGCCCTCATTGGGGTGCTCTGAAGTGGAGGCCAAAACTAAAGGCATGTGTTGCTGCAATGGAAAAGTAAGTCTGCCTGTACTTCAAACACCTCCAGAACAACTTAAGTCACTTATGGCCAATGAAACGGATGCGTCTAAGCATTTTCTTCAGAACGTTAGACTGTACAACTCTGCTTTTCAATGACTTCATTTGGCTCAAGCAGCATTGTTGCTGAACATGGATTTATGCCTACATTCAAAGTTCAAGGGCAGGTTTATCATAGAATTGGAGCCATGTTACCCCTAGAAAATGAGGAGCACCAATTTCTTCAAATATATTTTGGGGGAGATGAATGGAAACAGGCAGAGCATCGTTGCACAACCATTCTGGGAACCCGTGAGGATATTATCTTGCAGTTACAGTCTTTTTGGATAGGTATAAAAGTTATGTACGAAGTTTCAAAACTGCAGTGGATCGTTTGCCGACAGATGATTACAGGTTAGTCATTCGAGCTGACAGGACACCGGCTGGAGAGCACGAGCGACGTTTCAATGTCCCAGTTATAAATGAGGTGGCAGTTGTTATTAGTGGTAATTAATTTAATTAGAGGAACATAGTTTTGCAGAAAAAAGTCAATCGCCTTCAATGTGCATGTGAAACATATAGATCAGCGGTTCTCAACCTGGGGGGCGCGCCCCCCTGGGGGGGCGTAGAAGAATTTCAAGGGAGGCGTGATTAAAAAAGTAAAATAAAAAGTAAAACTAACTGTAATTTACTGTACTCAATTTTGCGGTCACAATGTAATGATAACATATTTTCGACATATGAACGCGAATACGATAATTGTCGTACACGATAATTGTCGTAATTGTAAAAACACTATAATTGTCGCACGTCTGGACATTGAAAGTGACCTGAGGTGTGTTTGTAACAGTTACAACCTAATATTCAAAAACTTGTCAAGGACAAACATTGTGATCCCTCTCATTAATGTTGTGAAAGTGACTTTTATTACATGCCAACCTCATCTTGATCCTTGAGTACCTGAAAGATATTTGATCTGTATTTAATTCTTTGATTTCATATGTTATAATAATGATATGGTCCAATTTAAGATATGTGTAGTAATATTAAAATTTTTGTATGAAATTATCAATTCTATATTTTCATTTAATAACCGGCTTCAATTTCAAATTCCGATTGTACTACATACATTGACCACATATGGTGGTAGTGGTGGTGGTGGGGGAGAGGGAGGCGTGACCTCACATCACTGTTCAAAGGGGGGCGCAGAGCCTGAAAGGTTGAGAACCCCTGATATAGATCATATGATGCCTTGCAATATCCGCTTATCTTTTGGCAGGGAGAAGATGGATACCATTTTGAAATCAAGCAAGTTGATCCAACAACATTGATACCTTCAGCTAAAAAAGTATCCGCTATGAATTTTTATTCTTATAGGTTGATGGTGCGAGAAAAGGATTTCAACCTTATTTTGCGTTGTCCCCGACTTTTCCTTCAATTTGTTGTAGACATGTTTGCAAAAATAGAAAGTGAACGACTTTTGTATGTCAAACTCAACCAGAAGCTCCGTGCAGATGAGTACAGCCATCTTCGAGATGCTATGAAGAATGATGCTAATTCTACAGAAGTAGGTCAATTAGTTATTTTGCCCTCAACTTTCATTGGAACCCACTTCACATGCACGAATTCACACAAGATGCTATGACGTATGTTAGGAATTATGGGCGACCTGACCTCTTCATAACTTTTACTTGCAATCCCAGTTGGCATGAAATTCAGGCAGAACTGATGAAAGGCCAGAAACAATATGATCGGCATGATTTGACGGCTAGAGCATTTCACCGGCAGCTTATACAGTTCATGAATTCCATTAGAAAATTTCACATCTTCGGTCAATTCCGTGCTTGGATGTACACTATTGAGTGGCAGAAGAGAGGTTTGCCTCATGCACATATTTTGGTGTGGCTCAAAAAAAAAAGATTGTGTCGAGTGACGTTGATAAAATTATATCAGATGAAATTCCAGATCCTCAAGAAGATCCCGTCCTCTTTGAAGTCATTGTGAAAAATATGATTCATGGACCTTTCGGAACGATCAATCCTACTTCTCGATGCATGAAAGAAGGCAAGTGTACAAAGAATTATCCAAGGAAACTCATTAAGGAAATTCAGACTGGAATGGATGGCTATCCCCTATACAGAAGGAGAAGACCTGAAGATGGTGGAAGAGTTACGAAGATCAAGGTAAAAGTTGGAAATTCCTACAGAGAGTTTGAAATTGACAACAAGTGGGTTGTCTCTTACTGTCCTTTATTGTCAAGGTTATTTCAGGCCATTAAATACATCTGCAAATATGTCAATATGAGTAGCGATCAAGCCGTTTTTTCTTTTCAGGAAGACGGATCTGTTATCAATGAGATTGAAAAGTACCAAATGGCCAGGTACATTAGCGTCAATGAAGCAGTTTGGAGAATTTTTATTTTCCCAATTCATGAAAGGTTCCCTTCAGTTTTTCATCTCAATTTACACCTGGAAAATGGGCAGCGTGTTTATTTCACTGAAGAAAATTTAGAAGAGAGGATTATGCATCCAACAAAAACAACATTGACTGCTTTCTTCAAACTGTGTCAAAATGATGATTTTGCAAGGACCCTGCTATACTGTGAGTTGCCAAAATATTACACATGGAATGCTAATCAAATAATTTTTATGCGCAGAAAACAGGGAGTTGCAGTAGATGGTCATCCTGGTATCAGAGCAACAGAAAATCGTGGTTGTGTTTACACAGTACATCCAACAAATTTTGAATGTTTTTATCTCCGAATTTTGCTTCACACCGTTACAGGTCCAACTTCCTTTGAAGACCTTAGGACTGTTGATGGGGAAATTTGTGATACTTTTCGTGATGCCTGCTTAAGGCGAGGTTTCTTGGAGGATGATGCACATTGGGTGGCTACTATGTTTGAGGATGCTGCGACTAAATCACCAAAAAACCTGAGGATTTTACTTGCAATCAACATCGTTAATTGTGGAGTTGCAGATCCCATGAAATTATGGAATACATACAAAGAGAGTCTTTCTGAAGACATACGTCTCCACTCTGATTTCTGGTGAAAATGTTGAATTTACTCCTGCAATATTCAATCAAGCTCTCATCCTTATTGAAGACAAGGTTTTAGAAATTATAGGCAAAGAATCCAAGACATAGGCCTTCCAACTCCCAACAGAAATCCTAATACGCTCACTACACTAGAGAGACATCATACAGCATTGAAGAATTGAGAAGTTACATATCACAGAATGAACCGCTTTTGACAGATAACCAAAGAGCTGCTTACAATACCATCTTGGAAGAAGTACCAGAAAAAGGGGGAAGATTTTTTTCTAGATGCACCAGGAGGAACAGGTAAGACATTTCTCATCAAGTTGTTACTTGAAAAAATTCGACAAAATTCCAAAGTAACTATTGCTGTGGCCTCTTCGGGAATTGCTGCAACTTTACTCCCTGGGGGAAGAACAGCACATTCAGCTTTCAAGTTACCGCTTAACACTAGAAAAGCGGAGCGGGTCAATTTGACCCAAAACGATGTTTAAATTATCACGACGCGAAAAGTATCGTTTGAAAAAAAAATTCCTTTTATGACTTTTAATATTTTAAGGTGAACAACAATTTACCAAATTTAAAAATTCGTAACATAAATAATTTTCCGATTATTAACACTTATACCTAGAACCGCGGAGCGGGTCAATTTGACCCGTAAGAAATGTTATTGCACAAATGACGAAAAACAGATGCATTTTCTCGAACTGTAACTGTAAAATACTTCTATCCCACCCTAAAATTCCTTAAATGGACTGTACCAGAAGGGGGAATAGTGAAGGCTTTGAAGTCAAGGTCATTATATTAGGTTTGAAGCACGAACTACATTCGAATGCAGTGAAAAATTACTGCGAATATTTAGAAATCATTTTGAATTTGCTTTTATTCTGTAATTAGTATATGTATAAAAACTATGTCACGACGCCGTAATCTTGTTGTTCAGGAAGCTTTGGAATATTTAAAACAATTATCTGAAACGGATTCAGAAGGTTCGAAAAAAGAAGGATTCTCAAAATTTGATTTTGAGTAGTGAGGATGAATACCTACCTGCTAATGAAGAAAATTTGGATTTGGATGAAGAAAATTAAAATGAAGATGAATCTGGAAATGCTCTAACAATCGCTGGTCCTTCTCATCGCAATACTGATGATAATTTATCTGATAAAAAATAAAAATAAGACATTCCAAGAAAAGATACATACACGCAAAGAAATTTGAAAAAGAAATCGACAATAACATTCAAATTTAGAAATAATGCAGATGGCAAAGATGGGACAATTTGGAATGTCGCTCAATTAGAAACAGACTATAGTGGAAGAAAATCAAAGTGTAATATTTTGAAAGAAGTTGGGATCCAACACCACATGCTAAACGCAATGTTATCGACAACAGTCCTTCAAGTGCTTGGATACTTTTTATAAATGAAGGATATTGAAACACATAAAGAAATGTACTGAAGATGAAGCTCATCGGCAGATTCATCGGCAGATTCATTCATCCAAAGAGAAATGGAATATAACATTAGAAGAAATAGATGCTTTTATATAAATTTTATATGCACGTGGTATATACTGTGCAAAAGGACTTGAACTGGATAGCTTGTGGTCAAAGGACTGAGGATCACCATTTTTCCAAAATAAAATGTCAAAAGACCAATTTCGTGAAATAATGGGATTTTTACGCTTCGACATAAAATCAACAAGATCAAGGCATTTAGAGACAGACAAATTTGCCCTTATTTCGGATATCTGGAATCATTTCATGGAAAACTGCAAGACTAACTATACACCAAGTCCTAATATAACTGTATATGAACAGTTATTTTCTACAAAAGTTAGGTGTAGGTTTATCGAATACATGCCCAACAAACCAGATAAATGTGGAATCAAGTTCTGGTTGGCTGCAGATGTTAACTCAAAATATATGATAAATGGATTCCCGTATCTTGGAAAAGATAATCAAAGTCCATCCAACGTTTCTCTTTCTGAACATGCAGTGCTGCAACTAATAAGTCCATATGAGAACACAGGCAGAAATGTCACTACGAACAACTTTTTCACAATTCTGAAGCTTGCAGAGGCATTGAAATCCAAAAAACACCAGACATGTAGGAACTGTAAAACGCCCAAGAAGAGAAATACTAGTCTCTGTAAAAATGTTAAAATCCACATTGTATTCGACTACGGTACTAACCCATAAAGACATGAGTCTAACTGCTTATCAAGGTAAAGAAGATGAAAACGTTTTGTTGCTAAGTTGTCTCCATCCAAACGTAGAAATTGCAGATAACCAAAAAAAAAAAACTACCTGATACAATTGCTTTCTACAACGCAACTAAATATGGTGTGGACGTGATTGAACAAATGGCAAGGAAATATACAGTCAGGTCTGCTTCACGTAGGTGGCCGGTGCAGTTTTTTTTTGTTGTAATATTTTGGACCTTGCTGCAATCAATGCCTAGGTTTTATATAAAGCTGTAACTGGAAAATCTATTAGTAGAAGGCAATTCATTCAAGACTTGGTTGAAGAATTGCGAGAAAAGTTTGTTCTCTTCCAACATAAAAAGGTGGCAAAAAGAGCATGTGAAGCAACCAATGAAAATGACGGACAACCACAAATTAAGCTTAAAAGAGTCCGATGCCACATTTCGAAATGTGAAAATAAAACTCTAGATATCTGTTCAAAATGTAAAGCACCTATCTGTGGAAAATGTACAAAACTTATTACTCAGTTTTGTACAAAATGCGTACAGTAAATTGGATTTTATCATCTGTAAAACTAAGTACTGATAAAATTTTTAGTAACTGATAAATTTTTAATTTTTAATTTTTTTTAAAATTATGTCTAAACATATCGAAAAGAGATACTCTGTTTTTAAATTGAAATTAGGAAATATATGTCATATTTTGTTAAAGAGACATGTTATTATACTCAAGGACATAAAATTTTAAATAATACAATTTTGTAAAAATTAAGTTAATTTCTCTTGATTTATATAATTTATTTAATGTAAATTCTGAGAAATATTGATTATTATTTAAAAAATAAAATGATTTAGTTAAATAAATTAAGCGCTTGTGCATATTTTATAAGTTTACAATCTAGGGTCAAAATGACCCGCTCCGCGGTTCTAGGTATATCGAAAGTCCCGCGGTTCTAGTGTTAATCTGGCCCGAAGTGAAAATTCCATCTGCAATATACCTAAACGAACAGAAAAAGCTCAGGTTCTACAGGAAAGTCAAGTCATTGTATGGGATGCATGTACCATGTCACACAAGAATGCTTTACAGGCCCTCAATCAAACGCTTCAATTTTTAAGAGGCAATGATTTACTCATGGGGGGGAGTCACCGTTGTATTGGCTGAAGATTTCCGACAAACATTGTCTGTCATTCCAATAGGAACAATGGCGGATGAAATTAATGCATGCCTTAAATCATCACATCTTTGGAGGCATGTTCACACTTTAAGTCTTACTACAAATATGAGAGATTATCTGTATGGCAACACATTAGACGGTCAGTTTGATGACCATTTGTTAAATATTGGAAATGGATTAATACAACTTCATCCAGAAACTCGTCTCTTCAAACTCGGAGAAACATTTTGTAATACAGTAGTGTCTGCTGATGAACTCAAAGCAAAAGTCTTTCCAAATATTCAACAACATTTTACAGACCATAAATGGCTTTTCGAACGTGCGATTCTTGCACCAAAAAATGATAGTTTAAACAACATCAACTTGAAGATTCAAGAAGAGTTGCCTGTAGAAGCTGTATTGTAGAAATCAATAGATAGCGCTGTTCAAGAAAATGAGGCTTTGCACTACCCTACTGAATTTTTAAACTCTTTAGAACCTCCCGGAATGCCACCGCATAATTTGGTACTGAAGACTGGATCACCAATTATGCTTCTCAGAAATTTAAATCCCCCAAGACTTTGCAACGGCACAAGATTAGTGGTTAAGCAGCTCCGTCCTCATGTCATTGAAGCAAAAATTTTGACAGGCTGCGCGAAAGGTGAGGATGCTTTCATTCCACGCATACCCCTCATTCCATCAGATATGCCATTTCAATTCAGGCGCCTACAATTTCCAGTTCGTTTAGCTTTTGCAATGTCCATCAATAAAGCTCAAGGACAGTCTTTACATGTAGCTGGAGTCAACTTGGAATCACATTGCTTTTCTCATGGATAGTTTTACGTTGCGTGCTCTAGAGTGGGATCTTCAAAAAATTTGTATGTATTTGCTCCAAATCAAGAAACGAGAAACATAGTCTATGAAGTTGCTTTGAGGTAATATGGGGATCAGTTTAACAGAACAGAGATTTATATGGAGTTTATTATGGAGAGAATAGTTCTATTATTGTTACAGAATCTTGCATTTATGGAGATATTTTTTATGGAGACATTTATTATGGAGATTTTTATTATGGAGATATTTTTTGCTACATAATCTTGCATTTATGGTGCGTGGAGCCCTTAATTGCAGACTTTTATTAATTTTTTAGTTTGTTAGTGCCTTCTACCTATACTTTCATTTTTTTCTTCAGATACTTGCATTTATTGTGCGTGGAGACCTTAATTACAGATTTCTATTAATTTTTTAGTTTGTTAGTGCCTTCTACTTCTACTTTAATTTTTTTTTCTACAGAATCTTGCATTTATTTTACGTGGAGCCCTTAATTGCAGATTTCCATTAATTTTTTCGCTTGTCAGTGCATTCTAGCTGTACTTTAATACTTTAATTTTTTTGCTACAGAATCTTGCATTTATGGTGCGTGGAGCCCTTAATTGCAGATTTCTATTAATTTTTTGGTTTGTCAGTGCATTCTAGCTATACTTTAAAACTTTAATTTTTTTGTTACAGAATCTTTCATTTATGGTGCGTTGAGCCCTTAATTGCAGATTTCTATTAATTTTTTCGTTTTTCAGTCCATTCTAGCTATACTTTAATACTTTAAATTTTTTGCTAGAGAATCTTGCATTTATGGTGCGTAGAGTCCTAATTGCAGATTTCTGTTAATTTTTTGGTTTGTCAATACCTTGAACCTATACTTTCTACTTTTATTTTTTTGCTACAGAATCTTGCATTTATGGTGCGTGGTGCCCTTAATTGCAGATTTCTATTAAATTTTTCGTTAGTCAGATCTAATTGCCTTAAGTTGATGAGTCTACCTAAATTCTACAAAATTTAACAAGGAAACATATCCCTTCTTAGGAATCCTCGCCATGCAAATATCGCAAAAGGAGGGATAAGGCGCCTTTGCTTTACGCCTAGCGTGGTGTGGAAATCAGCAATTTATTAATTTAAAACCTCTTTTCTAAGAATTCTAGGTATTTTTTCTACCGTGACGAACTTTACGCAATCGTATGATGGCAACGGAATGTTTGAAATCTCATGGAGGGGAGACTGTTTGCAGGAAGTCGAATGAACTCTCATTAGAGTGTCGTTCTTCAGAAGGGTTGGTATCTTTAGATAGCCTGAACTTTTCTGCAAAGTGCTACAGGGGAAATTCTAGCCAGATACTTTCTTTTCAAATGCAAATTTATCTTTTTGTAATTCAGGTATGCTCATATCATACCAGGTGGTGGTGGGTGTTAATATGAATAACAAATTTTTCTTCTGGTGGTAAAATGATAAAAGACTGAATATACCTAAATTATGAGATGTGTATAACATTTCACAACCTTTTTTCTGTGTTATTTATACTGTGCTTAGTTTTTAAGTTCATCTTCTTTAACAAAATTGAGATTTTTATTTTTCAGCTGCTAGTGGTAAAGTGATGAAAGGCCTAACTGCCTTAAATTGATGAGTCTACCTACATTCTGAGATGTGTATAACATTTCACGTGCTTTTTTTCTATGTTATTCATACTGAGTTTAGTTTTTAAATTTATTTTTGTTACCAACCATTCAACAATTTGACATTTTCCTTTTCAGATTTTAGTGGTTTATTATAAATGTATATATTTTCTGTTTTACTTTTCAGGTTTATTTGCTCCAATGATGAAAGGCAAAACTAGCTGAATTCTGAGGAGTTTATTATAAAAGTATATATATTTTTTGTATTGGGTTTACTTTTTATTCATGCGTATTACATTTCGTATGCTTTTTTTTCTATGTTATTTATACTGTGTTAAGTTTTTAAACTAACTTTGGTTAACAATTATTCCCCAATTTGAAATTTTTACTTTACAGCTTTCAGTGATACAATGATGGAGGGCTGCATCTACCTAAATTCTGAGATGTCTATAACATTTCACATGTTTTTTTTCTATGTAATTTATACTGTGTTTAGTTTTAAATTTATTTTGGTTAGCAAAATTCTTAAAATCCCGGCCAACACCGGCTCGCCGAGGGGGGGAGGGGGAGAGAATTGTTCTTCTGCTTGCGACTGTTTGCAGGACGTGGGATGCGTATCCACAAAATTTAAATACCTTCATTCGTTGTTTTTTAGTATTTCCATTCTCTGACAATTATTGCTGAAGGGAGCGGGTCCCTAAACCGACCGGCTAGACGGGCGAAGCACGGCCAAATAAATTTGACATTTTTGCTTTTCAGATTTTAGTGCTACAATGATGAAAGTCTGAAATTCTGAGACGTGTATAACATTTCACACATATTCTTTCTATGTTATTTATACTGTGTTAATTTTTAAATTGATTTTGGTTAACAAACATTCTTAAAATCCCGGGCATCGCCAGGTAATTCAGCTAGTACATATCTATCTATCTATCTATCTCTCTCTCTCTCTCTCTATATATATATATATATATATATATATTATTTTTTTTATTTTTTTTAACCCCCTAGCAAGGTGTAATTTTTTCTCTTGAAGAAATCAAGAAGTTGTCTCTACGATTTCTAATATCTCCAGCATGTAAGACAGAATAGCTGAAATAGTTTAAATCCTGAAATAAAACTCTTCTCGAGAGGGTGACTTATATCATTGCGGCATGGACCTGAAACGAAAGAAAGATTTCCTTCCCATGCTATTTAAATTCCCTCGAGAATACTTCTGAACATCATCAGAAATACTGAACATCATCAGAACATAAATAGATCCTCGAGAAGTATTTGGGCGCGTTTAATTCTCCACAGTGGCAAATTTCTGAGATCTTTTTAAGGAACGTAAGGGTACAAGTGAGAGGGGGATAAAAGGGCAACATTTTATTCAGGTATTACTTTTTCCAGTTTCACGGAAACGTCAGGAAAAGGCAGATATTTTAGGTCACTGGTTACCGACACATTTCAGATTTTGTGAAGAATATATATACAGGTGGTTATATAAACATCATGAAAACCTTTACTAATACGTCGCAGAAGCACCTTTGTCATGTAATACCACCTGATTGTCATGTAATTCACCTTAGAACTGGATTATACAAGTCATAAATAGTGGTTAAGAATATAGTATACCATTCTTCCCGGGAAAATCATAAATGTTCCTGTAGAGTTGCTGTGGGGGATATCGATACCTGGCTCTATCCGCTTATACAGATCACCGTGGTTGGATGATATATTAACATGCAGTTGTAGATTGAGCTCTTCGGTCATTTTGGTTGTAATTGTTTTCTTTTTTCATATCACAATATATACGCTAAACACAAGGCTTTAAATTTCCATTATTCAAGTTTTATAAAATTGTTCCTTAGTTGAATTTTTTTTGGCTTATTGCTTAACAGAATTTCCCCCGTATGTCTTCCTTTTCTCTAAAAATTCTCAGCTATGTTGGTTTCCTTGAAACAGGAAAAGTAATGCCTGTATAAAAAATTATAATGCCTGTATTTTCGACATGTTACTCGACCAGGATTTGCGCTCGTGGCACCCTTGTGGACAATATTTTGCATTGGCTTCTATTACAAGTGGCTTAGGAAAAACTACTTTTCCGTAAATTCTTTGTATGTCAAGTTCCCTTCTACCTCTAACGGTGGATACCGGAACATGCAGATGCAGATTGAGCTCTTATGTCATTTTGGTTACAGTTTTTTTCTTTCTTCTTGTCACAATCCGCTTCATTACCTTGTTCACCTCTTTCACTCAACTTTCCATTTCGCCCACTATTCTGTTTGGCAAAGGATGTTTTTCCGTGCACTCTGTGTGCTATCATGACTTTCGATATCATAGCTTGAATAATGCCAATTAGACAGGGGGTTGCAGTAACAGATACTCCAATTTAAACGCACTCCAAAAATTTGCCCTTTCGGCAAGTTCTGCATGGTTTGATATTTTTCGCTGTTCCCCCCAAAAGTACGATGCCCTTAGTTTCATTACTAGTACCTGACAGTAGAATAATACATACACTGTATTATATGAAGAAATACCGGTGGTCAGATACTTTTTTTAATGAATACGAAGCACATTCATAAACACAACTAATATTGTTAGGTGTTTCCATTATTTTGATATATATATATATATATATATGACAATTCTAGTTCCAGATTTTAATAGAAAACTATTTATACGCAACACAGAACACGGTGCAAGTTTCGGAAAATTTTTCCTTAGCCTGAAAATATGTTTCCATCTTTCGCGTGTCCTAACATAATCGGTCCGTGTGTTTTTCATTTCTCTACAAAAATTTTCAAGACCATCGGTAATCAGTGGCCTGAGAAATCCACCTTTTCCTGACGTTTCCTTAAAACTGGAAAAGTAATTCCATTATTAAATATTTCTTTTTAAGTTCTTCTCACTTGCAATCTCAGTCCTTAAACAGATCTCAGAAATTTGGCCATTGTGGAGAGTTAAATGCGCCCAAAATATTTTCTAGGATCTATTTATCGGTTGTTGGTGTTCAGGAATATTCTCCGGGGAATTTAAATAGAAGGGAAAGAGATTTTTTAATGTTTCCGGTTCCTGTCAAAAGGATACAAGTCACTGTCTCGAACAGAGATTTTTTCTGGTTTCAAGTATTCGGTCTTGAAATTGAAATATGAGAACTCATAGAGGCTACTTTTTTCTTATCTACTAGAAGAAAAATTTAATACGTAGTATATATATATATATATTATATATATATATATATATATATATATATATATATATATATATATATTTGTGTATATATATATGTATAGTGTAAAGTGTGTAAAGATATATATTGTGAAAAGAAAACACAAAGTAGTCTCAAAGAGTTCTAATATTTCTATCACAGTAGATAGAATAGCTGAACTATTTTTAAATCTCCAAAAAAAAATTTTTGCTCAGGAGAATGAATTATATCATTGAAGCAAGGAACCTGAAACGAAAGGAATATCTCCTTTACTTTTATATAAATTCCCCAGAGAATATTTCTAATCATCATCGATATATATATATATATATATATATATATATATATATATACTATATACTATATATTCAAAGAGAGAGAGAGAGAGTTAAATGATATTAACTTTTACTGATTACTAAACCAAAGGTTAACAAAAAATCTAAATTTTCTTGCATTGAAGTCCCAGTATAAGAGATATAAAAGTCCGTAGCTTCCATTCGCTTCAAGGATAACACAAAATGTTTCAAAATCAGCCTTTTTAACACTGTTTTCGATTTCATTAATTTCCTTTCTTGAAAAAAAGATAAATATTTAAGCATTAACTATGATCATTCATTTGTCCGAGACAGCATAGTGTTAGCTCGTAGGTCTTTAAACTGTGGTTGCTCAGTTTGAACGCTTATAGTGTCTAGGTCGGATAATGGCATACTAAATCTGACTAGGAAAGACCTTCTATGAGGTCAGAGAGGATGGGAGATGAAATTATTTCCCCAGATGTTTTGCCCCTGGAGTAAAAATTGAGGTGACAACAGTGGGTGGTATTGGTTCACTTATATGGTGTACCCAATGAAAATTACCGATAATTCTTGCGGTTAGAGGTATAGGGATAAGTTTTTACAGTCCTATGTTCAAATTTTTAGGGGCACAGTAACCCCAGGGTTCTTTTTATAGGGACGATAACGCTCGTCCGCATAAGACTCACATAGTCGAATATTATTTTGAAAGTGAGGATATTCGCGGGATTGACTGGCCAGCCAGATATCCAGACTTAAAACCTACTGAAAATGTCTGGAACTCTCTTGGTAGGCCAATTGCAGCTCGCCATCCCCATCCGAGAACCCTGCCGGAGCAGAACACTGTGTCGTTTCAGCAATGGGACCCACTATACCAGTGACTCATCAAATTGCCTCGTGTTCTGTATGGCAATTTTACCATGCTTAATAATTTATCACTGTCCAGATCTTTGGCATAATGTTTTAATCCCATCCACATTATTAAACACTAGATCCTCCTAAACAACCTCAGAAATCAATCCCCCTTCTGCCTTTAGAAGATTTATCATCCAGAGTCATAGGTTTTATTGATTTGTTTCATGCAAAATTTTCAAGAGATATTTTAATTAACGCAGTTATTTACTTGAAGAAATATTACTCTTTAAACCAATTACCCGACAAGCGCCCTTAAATACCTTCGTGTCTAAGCCAGAAAGTTGTTGTAGTTGCTGTTTCCAACGCGGCAGGCACTTTGTCTATTATATCATTATTCGCCCATCCATACCGCGAATTTGTTGCCATTTTTATTATGGAAGCACCGTATAGGTGAGCCACGTTGACCGGAAAATCTCTCTATGCGGTCAGAGAGGATAGGCGAGGGTACGATCCTCCAGATATCGCCCCTGTGGTTTCATTGAGGTGGTACCTAGCTAAGACGGACTCCGACAGTTGTGGGACAATTTTGAACCGGAGCCGCACTCCTCAGTCAGCAAAGAGCATATGAACCTGGCATAAAACACTTCCGGCCATGGGTTGTTGGTGTTCTTATCAACAATAACAACAACAACAACAAAATAATGCAATGTAGTCTTGGTCGAACTTATAATCGAATAGCATATTGAAATTATAAAAAATTAAATGCTAACATAGGAAATATGTGAACCATAATTCAGTAGTTTCTGGTTTAAGAACCTATTTCCTTAAATTAACTTATAATGATACTTAACTTATAGTAAATTAAAATTAAATGTATTTTTCTCTTCCGAAGTAAACTAAAATTCTTTACTTCATAAATAAGTATAGATTTTTCATTAATGTTCAGGACAACCAGTTTCTACATTTTTAATCTGGTTCTGCAGTCCCTACCTACAAGGTCCTGTCGGACACATACGACTTGATCGATGTCTTTCTGTCTTGCTGGCAACGTTTGTAAGAGGGGTCTAAGTTTCAAGGTGTGACAAAATGCATTTTAGCTTTTGGGGGATGAAGGATCCACACAAGTAAAAGCCAACTAGCCTTTACTGGAGCTTGAAACAATAAGATAAACAAGCAACTTCGATATACTGGCCGAAGGAACAGTATAGGCGCGGGTTGTTTGAAGATGTTGTTGTTGCTAATGCCCCCTGGTTGGAGGTCTATTCAACAGGTCCTATTAGGATATTGGGCTGAAAGTGGCGGCTCCTGTTTTAAATTAGCACCACAAGGGTCGGAGTCCGACTTGGCTAAATGACAGTCCAGCACTTTTGAACCGAGTCAAGTAGCGAATCCAGAACACTTGACCCTGCACCTCCAGAGGTAAACTTGCGAACTTTGAAGGCACTGCAGCCACGACCTATTTTACATGCCTCGGCCACCATTAGTGAACACGGCGATGGATTTGTAGCGACGAGTATCGAACCAGGGACGTTCGGATCACTGTGCCGCTGCTTTTGCCAACTGGGCCACCTCACCCATCTGTTTGAAGTACACTCCACTGCTGTCCAAAAAAACTGCCGTTGAAAATGAGAACTGCTCGATCGGGGAATCCGCGAGGCTTTTATAGTGATTGAGGTAATAGTAGCGATATATTCTATCGTTGTTTATTAACCCAAGTAGGGTTTGTATTTTCCTTTCAGCTCAGCAAAACGTTTCTGACTAACAGTGCTATCCTCTATTTTGGTATTTCAAAGAGTCAAAATTGTACCGCAGGACGAAAAAGGACATTCAGTTACTTGCTATTATGGCTTGCTAAACCCATAAGAGTTTTCCTTTCAGATGAAATAAGCATTTGTGAAGAACAATGTCATCCTCTAGTTTGTTTAATTAAAACCGTCAAAACTGTACCATGTGAGCAAAATAAATGCATTTTCCTTTCAGCAGCAGGAATAAGATTTTCTGACGAATAATGCTATCCACTAGTTTGGTACTTCAAAGCGTCAAAATTGTACCCCGGGAGAAACAATTTAGCATTAAATTAAACATGCAATAATTGTCCAGGACACTTTTTAAGTTTAAAGAAGGGGGCGGAAAAATTCGTCTAAATAGTAGAATGTTATTTAATTATGAGATGCTTTTGTTAATTGCTATCGTGGCTTATTAATATCGTGGCTTATTTATATTGCTATCGTGGCTTATTATAAAGGAAGCGTTTATTGCTTTATTTAAACAGCTGGAATAAGAGTTTCCAACGAATAAGGCCATCTGCTAGTTTGGTACTACAAAGCGTCAAAATTGTACCAAATGAGAAACTTTCTAGAATTAAATTAATCATTGAATAATTTGCCACAAACATTTATGAAGTTGAAAGTATGCGAAGGAAAAATTAATCTCAACAGTGATATAATGAAGAGATTCCATCAGTTGTATCTATAAAATTTAGTTTAATGGACTTATTTTAGATCTACGAACTTCTATTCAGATGTAATGGCATCGCATTTGTATCTAATAGCATTTAGTAGAAATACATGTCTTCTTCTCTGTGAATCAATTTTGCAGTTTTTTTGGGTGACGAGTTTTTGCAGCAAAGAAGCTATTTGCCAAATTTAAACGGAATATGTCGTATCTAATGAAATAACAAAACAGAATAAATAATTTTATATTATATATCCAATAAATCTGATGTCAATACGCAGATTTTTTTATACATTCCAAAATTTCATTGTCTTGTATTGGGCTCTAGGTAGCCTTGTGGTAGCGTGCTGTATTTCGGTACTGAGAGTGCTTGGATCGAATCCTAATATGCACCATTAAATACATCCGTGTGTAGTCCGGATATGGGCACGTTAAATCTGTAAACCCGAAAGTCACTACATGAGGTCAGAGAGGGTGGGAGAGTGTATGATCCCCCCAGATGTCACCCGTGGTGGGGGTGATCGGTCAAAATTGAGGTTGCAACTAGCGAAGAAGGAATCTGACCCTTGTGTTGTTCTATAAAAGGAGCCGCGCATACCAGCCTGAAGCCTATATGGACCTGGTCTAAAACTTTTGGCCAGGGGGCATTAGGAACAACAGAAATTTTGTTGTATTAAATTTAATTTTGTAATGTATTAAACTTAAGTGCATGCAATCGAACATTCGAGAATAATAGCTTGAAATTAGAATTTATTTTTAAGGGTAAAAGGTTTCATTTTCAAGAGAGTTTAGATTTTAAACCACTTCATTCGTTTTACTTTGAACGTACGCAAAATTTGTTTGAAAACATACACTTTTGGAACAGTTTCAAGTTTCAAAGTGAAGCTACACTGTATCAATTCCATTTCTTTGCAAAGTATAAATGGTTTATTTCATTCAGGTAATCGGTTACATTATGAAATATTTACAGTGGAAAGGAAATAGAATTTATCAATATTTATCGTATGTTCATAGTAGAGAATTCCTTATCGTTTCTATCAGTATTATCCAATATTTGTTCCATTTCGGAACGTTTGATGAAATATTAAGTGTTAAATATATATTCACGACTTTCGATTTATTTCATTTTTACAACTTACATATGTATTTTACCATATATCTACCATATGGGCACCTTTACTATATCTTTACTATACATGTACCATATATGTACCTTTTACCATATACACTCAAGAGCCAAAACATTATGACCACCCCTACATTTTGCAATGAATTCGCCTGGATGACGTGGAAGACACGTGATCAGGTGGAAGTGGTATTTAACTGCTGCTGGAGAGTCTGAAGAATCATTCTTTCACTTACTTCTGTGTGTGATGGGAAAGGCTGCGGATCTAAGCGACTTTGATAGAGGGCAGATTGTAATGGCTCGAAGGCTCGGAACAAGTATTTCCGAAACTGCACGACTCGTGGGTTGTTCGCGACATACAGTTGTTAGTACTTATGCAAAGTGGATAAATGACGGTGAAACCAGCAGTATACGACATGGTGTTGGACATCCACACGTTATCAAAGAAAAAGGTCGTCGGAGACTGTCTCGCATGGTGAAGCAAAACCGGAGCCAGACAGTGGCTCAGCTGACAGCCCAATACAATGCAGGGCCAAGTAGAATAGTATCGCAGCACACTGTTCAGCGGACATTGTTGGATATGGGGCTACGCAGCAAACGTCCCATTCGTGTGGCTTTGCTGACCAAGCGTCATCGCCAACTGCGCCTGAGCTGGGCCCGGGAACATCGCGACTGGTCCATGGATCAGTGGGAAAGAGTTGCCTGGTCAGATGAATCACGGTTTGTCATTCATCACGCCGATGACCGTGTCAGGATACGCCGTCTTCCAGGCAAACTGTTGCTCCCTCAATGTACAGTAGGTCATACACAAGTCGGTGGTGGCGGTATTATGCTTTGGGGGACGTTCTCTTGGGCGTCTCTGTGACCCGTGGTTGTGGTAGAGCAGACCATGAATGCTACAGGGTATCTGAACCTCATTGCGACCAGTTGCACCCTTACATGGCCTCTGTTTTTCCAGCTGGAAATGGAATGTTCCAACAGGACAACGCCCCGTGTCACAAGGCTAAAATTGTGTTGGAGTGGTTCCAGGATCATGATGCTGAATTCCAGTTAATGTCCTGGCTGCCTAACTCACCGGATCTCAATCCGATAGAACACATTTGGGATGTCATGGGACGGCAGCTCAGAGTTCAAAGACCAACAATTCGCAATATCTTGGATTTACGTGACTGTTGCTTAAACATCTGGTACAATCTGTCTCCGGATATCTACCAAGGAGTTGTGGCATCCATGCCAAGGCGGGTTGAAGTTGTGTTGCGTGCCAAAGGTGGGCCAACTCATTAATGACAGGTGGTTATAATGTTTTGGCTCTTGAGTGTATGTATTTGAAATTTTAGATTGAAATTAAGCTATGCATGTTTATAACAATTATCCTCTTAATTTTTTTAATATATTTTTTTTGCACTTAACTCCCGATTATCTGAATGGATCAAAGGTCAGATATATTCAAGTTTCTAAAAATCACTTTCCCTTTGTTCTGTAACTGCTAAAATGAACCTAACAAGTCGAAAACAATGAACTCTTCGGCAGTTTTATATAAACTCTACATAACGCTTTATAACAGGTTTTAATAAAAATACTTAGATGGTTTTTAGTTTTTCTAATTTAACAGTATGTTGTGAAATTGAATTATAGAGGCGTGTAATTTTTCTTTCGGATTGTATATATTTCATTTTTAACACACTTTTTTGTAAAGTAAAATTATCCAAAAACTGGATAATAGTATGTTTACCAAATAACATATACAAAATCAGTTATAGATAATTTTGCATGATATTCTATATTCTTTCTGACAACAGTGGGAGTGGACAGTGACTTGGAATTTTCCTACTTCGAAACCCATACTTAAGGTTGCTGTGTACTAACCTTACTGGATTCGCTCATCTCAATGTAACTTATAGAGAAAATGTGTCTACTATTTACTGCTTCATAAATTCTGATAATCTAATTGAAATTTGTATTTTCAGATAGCCTGAACTTTTCTGCGCCTTGTAAGGGGATTCATTTTACAAATTTCATCCCCAAAAGGAATTTATGAGCGTTTAAAACACACTATACCAGATATTTTCAACAAATAACTTAAATTTTAATATATTCTTTGCATTTTTTTTAAAATCGAAAAACGCCCCAAAGTGTAAAATTTCTTTCTCTATTACGGAGTACAACTAAAAAAAAATCTTTAAATTCAAGTCAGCAATCTTTGAAGAAATTTTCTCCATAGGTTAACAATGAGGTGAGTGAATCCAATTGGGTTAGTACACAGCAGTTTTAAGTATGGTTTAATGTTGAGTAGCTGAGTCAGAATATGAAGTGCAACTCGGAGTTTATTCTAAAATTACATTTAATAACATAAAAGCAAGTAAAATAAAATACAAAACTTAGCCAAAAACATATTACGAGTTCCTCTCCATTCAACTGTTACCCGTGTTATACACTGGTTATCAAAAATTAAGGAAAAGTCACAAAAATAGCGATTACTCAAAAAGTTACGAGTAGAATTTAATGAAATATACACATTATACAACCCATAGGTAGGTATAAAATAGCATAAAAAGAAATCGGCAGACAATTATGGTGTTATAGAAACTAGCATATGTATACAATGAACAAATCGGATGTGTCAGTTTGCTATAGGAAAAGTATATTTAATATGGCATATGAACCCCCCTAGACGCAATACAGCACATACAGCGACGTGTTATGCTGTCAATTATGCGGTCTAAGGGCCTGTTCACATAGGAGTCCATTGCGTTGCGTTAAGGAAAAGATGACGTTGAGACGAAAATAAACCAATCATATGCCTCCAAACGATTAGCAATGAAATTTTTAACGCCTATGATTGGTTTATTTTTGTCTCAACGTCATCTTTTCCTTAACGCAATGCAACGGACTGCTATGTGAACAGGCCCTAAGAGTTCGGTAGGAAGTGAGAGCCATTGCTCTTGCAAAGCAATTGAAAGCATGGCTAGGGTCATAGGAGGAGGATTGAGAGCAGCTATACGTAGTCCTAAAGCGTCCAAAACATGCTCGAAAGGATTTGGGTCCGGTGATCGAACTGGCCTCTCCATGCGCTGAATTGTTTCCTGCTCCAGATAAGCATCCGCGATGCGAGCCCTGTGCGGTCTCGCGTTATCGTCCTATAGCACGAAAGTATCACCTATTGACCCGGCATAAGGGCGCACATAAGCATCAAGGATGTCATCTCTATAGGTGTGAGTATTCACATTTCCACGGGGAAAGACATGGAGGTCTGTGCGTCCACCCAAAGAGATACCATCCCAAACACAGACCCTGCCTGATCCGTATGCATCTCTTTCACGGATGCGAGATGGATGAAAATGTGTTCCAGGTTGTCTCCAAATCCAAATACGCCTACTATCACTTTGGAGGCTAAACCTGGACTCATCCGTAAAGAGAACAGCCCTCCATTGGTCACGCGTCCAGTAGACATGTTGACGTGCCTACTGCAAACGTTCCCGCCTATGGCTTGACGTGAGCGGGATGCAAATGTCTGTTCGCCTCGCAAAAACACCACCTTCGTGATGCCTTCTACGCACGGTTGACGTAAATACCAACCTTACGGAGCTTTCAGCGAGGCGGATCTGTAGATGGAGCTTGCAGACGGCGTTGCGGTTCTATTCCTTCGTGCGCATAATGACAAATATCGATCACCGGCACTCGTAGTAGCGTATGGCCGTCCTTGGCTGAATGCCGGTCCTCCTGGATGCCGAATCTGTGGTTAGAAATTGTTGGCAAATCTATGAACCACAGACGGACTCACATTTATTCATCTGGCCACTTCTGTCTGACTTTGTCCTGCCTCTAGTCTCCAATAGTTCGCCATCGCCGTTTTTCGGTCAATTGATGCCTGGAGGTCATTGTTATAATTTGGCTATGCCAGATGTCTAATCTCAGCCTCGCAGTGACAATTGCCGCATTGCTCTGAAACATGCACTTTTATCCTTTTCGCAAATGACGTATTCTGACTGCACCGCCACAATTTTGCATAATGTAATATTCTTCAGAACCTTTTACTGAACAACATATTCAAATTTTAAACACATTGGCCTAGTTTTGAATGTGTTATCCCTCTTTTTGTGATTTTTCATTAATTTCGATAGCTAGTGTATATAAGTCACTCTACTAATAACGTAATAAATTTTATATTCACAATACCTGTCAATCACTGATTATACGGGACGGAGGCACGCCGGAAGGTTTAGCCTGCGTGAGATATTGAAACTAGCATCTATCATTATGATATCAATACTTATACTTCTGGTGTTTAAAGTACCGAAAATGCCAACAAGTTTGTTTGTCAATGAAGTGTACTTTTCAAATGAAGAAATTCACACTTTAACCGTGAAAATCGTTGGTTGCTTTCAATACGGTCACCGTCAAGGTAAACGGAAACCACCCCCTGGTGTCACGGTACTTTTTCTGGACTTTAATCTATATACCGGGTGGTTCAATTTAAAGTATCCCTGTATGGGACGCCCTGACGAGAAAAGCAGTGGACGTAACGTCTTCATATTTGGAGGGTATATATATCAGGCCATGGGGAATTGATTGGTGGGAAAAAATAATTAGTTCCAGCAAAGACCGCTAGGTGTAAATGTGGCGCTGCGATCGGTTGAAGGCAAAGAAAATTAAACATGACTGTATGAATAAAGGAACAATACGACGTGTCGGTAATTAACTTTATTAGTACAGTTCGTTAGACATGCAGGAACTAAACTACGCTGACTAAGCTTTAAGTTTGCAAACGTGTGCAACTTACGCGTTATGTTTCCTGTGGACCAGCAGCAAAACTAAACTTCCAGTCCATTTCGCCGTGGTGTAGTTAAGTGAGAATTTGAATATTCGACTGTGCGCGCAGTACCAGAAAACAAAATTTGCATGCGAGCAGGGCGAAAGAGCCGTCGTAACAGATAAAGTGAGGGCTCACAGGTGCGGAACATTCTTTGACCGCCACGATAGTTCTTTCGTTGCTCAAGTTGTTTTACCAAAACGGCCATAACGCCCCAAAGCGCTTCGCTTGTGTCGAGGGCAAAAAGCTTTGCGTACGGGTCCAGTAACACCATGTGCCCTGCGGTGAATGGAAAAACATTTCGAGGAAACAGGTAGCTTTGCCATTCAAGCAGGCCGGAGACGGAAAAACGGATACCGCAGGTGATGGATGATGTCGCAACCGCTGTCGTTGAGCAGGCAAATTCGAACACAGCAGGAACATGCAGTGGTCGCGCCTTATCAATGCAACTCAGATTGTCACACACTACAGTATGGAGGGGCATGCGGAAAACACTCAAAGCCTATCCATATAACCCGTTAACGCCCAGCGTCCTATTTATAGGACAGTTTTATTTCACTCCCGTAGGTAAAGAAATCCATTTCCAATGTTTCTGATTTGCCCTTTTCTGTCACGTGTAGATGTATTCCTACACCTAAAAACCGGTGCTGACTGGTTTCTACCCACCATCTGCCAAAGGATGAAGTGAAAGCGTCGCCATTTTGAAGCATATTTTTCCTTTGATTTATATTCGCTACAATCCAACGAATTTGAAAGTAAGGTTTATTTCTTTTTATTAATATTATATTTTAACACCTCTCTAACTGATACCTATAAAAATGTTTTGTAAAATTAATGATTTTGTACTAAAAATACAAATTTGAAACTACTGTCCTATAAATAGGATGCTGGGGGTTTGTGTTAAAATATTTTGATTTTCCCCCCTTTCAGTTATTTAAACATGCCTCGAAAAAAAAATTTCAAAACTGCAGAACAGGCTCTGGATTATCTATTTTCTAATGAAATTGACTCAGAAATCACTGCTTTGCCCCCTAAAGTCGATGAATTGACGGATGAAGAATGTTTCGATGATAATGCCACAGGTAACCCTTCTGTTAGTGATATTGCAGGTTATGTAGAAGTATCTTTGCCTGATGAGAATGATGTTGAAAATGAAGAAAAATATTCAAGATTAGAAATAAGACTGTATCTTGTGCCAAAAATAAAAGTCTCAATCTTAGTCGTTCTAAATCAACGAATGCAGTAAAAAAACCTAAAAGTGAATCTCAAACAAGCTGGCAGAAAATATGTCCGAAATATGAGTTTATAACTGAAGGTGATTTGTCAATAGTAAATCGGGAAAAAACTGAAACTAGTATGCAAGGTTTCACAATTTTAGAAATTTTCGAAGAGTTTTTTCCCCCACGTGCTTTGACTACATAGTGTCAGAAACGAAAAGGTATGCAAGAGAATGGAAGAATAAGCCTGAATTCACAATTACTGTGGATGAAATTAAAACATTGGAGGCTTGATTTTTTCAGGATATCACACTTTATCTAGTGAAAGAGATTACTGGTCAGAAGAAGATTTAATGGTACCTATTGTGAAAAATGCGATATCCAGAAATAAGTATTTAGAAATAAAATGGATTATTCATTTTGCTGATAATAAAGAAGCAAGCTCTCAATAGAATGACCGAGCATTTAAAATTAGGAAATTAATTACCGAAATGAATTTAAATTTTCGAAAGTGGGGAATTTTTGATAAGTATATTTCAACTGATGAAATGTTGCTTAGATACTATCGTCATCATTACTTGAAACAATACATAAAAGGCAAGCCTATAAGGTTTGGTTACAAAATGCGGGCGTTATGTGGAATCAACGGGTATTGTTACAATTTCGATTTGTATTGTGGTAAATAATTTGAAACTGCTTCCTTGTCTTGAAAGAGCCTCTGGGAACAAAAGTAGTTAAGAAAATACTTCAACCCATAGTTGACCCTAATACTCATACAGTATTCTTTGATAATTTCTTCAACTCATATCAGTTATTAGTAGATTTAAAAAAATACTGGATTTCGAGCTACTGGCACGATAAGGAGCGACAGACTAGCACATTGTCCTGTCGAAGCTGATGAAACATTAAAAAAGAAAAATCGAGGTTCATATGACGATCGCTTTGACGATAAAAACAATATCACGATAGTCAAATGGAGCGATAATAGATGTGTGACTGTTGCGACAAATTTCAACAAAATTAAACCACTGAAAACTGTTTGAAGGCGTAAAAAAGGCCAGAAGGAAAAATCTCAAGTTATACAACCATGTCTTATAAACAATTACAACAAGTATATGGGTGGAGTTGACCATCACGATTGGCTACTAGAAAAACATAAAATAAAAATTCGTGGGAAAAATTGTATTGGCCGATTTTCACACGTATAATTGATATGGCAATTGTAAACACATGCATTGCTTACAACATGGTTAACAATGAGAATAAAAGCGTGAAAGATATAAGGCGATATATTGCGATTGCATACCTTAAAATAGGAAACACCACACGAAAAAATATCGGAAGACAAATGTTAACACTAACATCAACGAAAAAAGTAATCAACGCTGTCAGATTAAATGGGAAAGATGACATAATTCTCAAAATTGATAAACAAAGAAAATGTCAATTCCAGAATTCTCAGGGAAATCCTCTTACGTTTTGCTCAAAATGCAATGTAACACTTTGCACAAATTGTTTTCCCAAATATCATTCATAAATATATGAAAATAAGACTTGTAAATTGTCCTAATTAATTATTTTAAATAACATAAGTATTTTTTCTTCCTTTTTTCCTTTTATTATAAATATGTATTAAATAAATCATTAAAATGTCCAAAATGTTAAACAGAATAAAGCATGTTGGAACACTTATGAAAGTCGCACAGGAAAGCCATATTTAACCAAAACTTCTACAAACGCCCAGCGTCCTATATATAGGACAGTAATTATCTCGAGCTGTAATGATGGGATTGGAATTATTTCTCTAGGTTAGCTTAATATTGATGTCTTCAACATAATTTAAAAGAATTTTACTTATTTTATGCTTTAAATTAAGTTGGGCGTTAATGGGATAAGCTCCATCGCTTACAAGAGTTAAAAGATGGCGATTACGATCTGCGTGGCACGTTCGCTTTAACGTTCTTGGCACGTAAGGAGGTGGAGCAGAATTGGCCGTGGAACATCCTATGGACCAATGAGGCTCACTTTTCCATGTGCGGAAAAGAGGGAACGCACATAACTGCCGTATCGGGTCCACTGAGAATCCTCACTCGCTCCACCAAATGTCCCTGTATTCACTGCATGTGACTGTATGGATCTGCTTCACTGCGACCTTTATGATTGGGCTATTTTTCTTTGAGAAAATCACCCCGCAGGGACCAAAAACATGTTCCGTGACTGCAGCCCGTTATCAGGCTATATTGCAAGGTGGGGTCATTCCAGAACTACAGCAGCGTGGATGTCTCGCTACAACGGTATACAACAAGATGGTGGCCCTCTTCACGTTGGACGTGAGGTTCAACAATTGCTGGGACGTCATTTTACGGAGGATCGCATTATCGCCGTGCATTTCCTACCAGATGGCCTCCACGTTCATCCGACGTAACCCCGTGAGATTTTTGGCTTTGGCGTTACCTCAAAAATAAAGTATATCGGGGAAACGGGAAATCTGGCGTATTTGAAGAACAACATCCTCTTGCACGTACGCAACATCGGTCCCGACCAGTTACACGCCAATGTGAATCATGCTACAACACGGTGACACGCGTTGGCCCTGAAGAACGGTGGATACATTGAAAACCACCTGTGAATTCTTTGTCTGCTTTTGTTACTACGCGCTTGCCTTTCGTTTGCGCCTTCACTAACATTTCTGTAGGATCGACAGTTCTTGTGTAATGAACTGTACTAATGAAGTTAATTACCGACACCTCGTATTCTTTCCTTTCTTCGTACTGCCATGTTTCATTTCCCTTACCTTCAACCGATCGCAGCGCCTCATTTGCACCCAGCGGTCTTTGTTGAAACTAATTGTTTTTTCTCACCAATCAATTACTCATGGCCTGATATGTATACCCTCCAAATATGAAGACGTTACGTCCACTGCTTTTCTCGCCAGGGCGTCCCAAACAAGGATACTTAAATTTGAACCATCCGGTATACAAAACAGTTCCGTAACTAACTGACAGATAACGCACAGACCAAACCGCTGGACCCAAAGTCCTGAAATTTTGCATGACGATTCTTTTTATAGTGTAGGGATGCACTAAGAAAGATTTTTGAAATATTATTATTAGATTTTTTAAAATTAAACTTATAGGCGGTTTTGTAAAGTTCTTTAAAGTTTTCATTTAAAATAATAATCTGAGGGTTATAAAATTTATATCACGATAAAGATCATAAAAATTCCTTTAAAATGAAATCTTTTGGAATCTTTACCTCCATTTTATGATTTTTGGGGAATTTTTAAAAATTAATTTTTACAATTTAATTTATTAAATGCTGATCACGGGGTTCCTTTTCTCTTCGTGGAAGCTTTTTAAGAATTTATTTCAAATTTTCTTTTTGTGATACTTTAAATTAAATTTGCGTCACGTGCGTAACGACGAAATAAATTGCCAAAATAAATATTAAAATACGGTAGAAGATAAAATTTGATCACTAGACTAATTGAGAGGAAAGTTTTTTAAAGAAATTAATTCAAAATAGTATGTTTTATGGATATTAATCATACAAATTGATTGCATGCATTGACCGTTGTACTTAATTTGAATATTTTTTCTACATTATTTTGTCTATAAAAATATCCGTTTCGATTTTTCTATAAATATGTATATATATTTTTAGCATTATTTGCATACATTCGCCGTTGTATTATATATATATATATATATATATATATATATATATATATATTTTTTTTTTTTTTTTTTTTTGGCATTGATTTCATACATTGACCGTTGTATTTAATTTCAATGTACTCCGTAGCGGAGCACGGGTATGATATTAGTATATAGTAATGATATAAAATTGTATATTTTTGTGTTGCCGAGTACATAGTTATATTTTCCCTTTAGTTTAAAATGTGACAGACTTTAAAGACTATAAGGACAAAACTAACATTAGAACAGCTGCGCGCTATCGATTTTACTGTCATGCCAGTAAGTCATGCCAGTAAGTTTGTTTGCCAATACGCGACACCTTTCATTGCAGTCTTTTGCATATAATCCGTGAGAATCCTTCTTTGCTTTCAAAGGGGACACACCATAGATGAACTAACACTTCTCCCTGTTGCCGCTTCCACGTTGTCGTCATATTGAGTCGTCATATTGAGTCGTCATATTGGCTTCCAGTCTTAGTAGGTCTACAACACATTTTCTCCCCTTCTTTACTATCGAATATAATTTTGTAAACGTGTGTGCATAATTCACGTAAAATTAGAAATAGTCAAAAAAATTAAGAAGCCTGAGGACATAAATACAGACATAGCGCTCACTAGTATGTACAAAACCGTTAAAATGACGGCAGCCGTCTTTCTAGTCTTAAATAATTTTTTTTTAAATTCTGACTTTTAATTTCTTTTATGTTTTTGCTTTTTTTCATGGACTATAATTTTGAAAATTATTTGTGGTTTTAAAGAAGTATGCACAGTTTTATAAGAAATAAGTCCTATAGCAATCCATAGAAATTTGGAATTAATAGGAAGAAAATGAATGAGCGTGGAGCATTTTTGAAGAATTCTTTTGAATAACAAATCTTATTCTTCATCAAATACTTATTTGTGAATTGAACGTGACGTCATTGTAGTAAAAAGTAATAATTATCATACCCTTACTCCAAAAAGAATAATTATTATACGTCATGTGGCATATTAAGGGGGCAAGGGACTTTGAACCTCAAATTTTTTAATTTGCAATTTTTAACTTCATATACAGATCGAGAGTAATTAATATTCTTTATTACTACATTGAAGATCTCTAGAATTCAAAATAAGGATTTTTTGACAGAATCATGCCTGTTTTTCAAATATTTTTTCAGAAATGCTAATATTTTTCAAAATGCTCCTTGCGAATTTCATATTATTTAAAAGCTTTAAAATCTTAAATATAAGTTTACTATATATATATAAACATAATTGTGCATGGAATTATTTGTATGGATCTGAAGTCTTAGATAATTTTTTTTAAAATTCAGCCTGTTATTTTTTTAAAATTTTTATTTATTTCATGGTTTATAAATTTTAAAAATATTTGTGGTTTCAAAGAACTATACATAGTTTTGTGACAAACACCTCAATTAACATTCCTGAAAAATTTGGAAGAAATAAGAAGAAAAGGGATGCGCATGGAGAATTTTGAAAAATTCCAGAATTTTTTAAGAATTTTTTGAAAAATATATCTTATCCTTCCATAAAATTTTTATTTGTGAATTCTAATTTACTTCAATGTAGTTGAAAATAATATTAATAATACTTATGTGGTATATAGAGTAAAATATCGGATATTTCAAAAACAAAGGTTTAAAGTCCCTTGTCCCCTTAAGTAAAATAATGAAAATTAAAAAAAAACTTGTCTTCTTAATAAAATGATATTTTGATAGTAATTGTGTTCAGCCATAATTGCAAATAGGGAAGAATACACTTTCGAACTTTCCAGCAATATAATTCACTTTTGATTTCAGACTTATATCTGATTTATATAAAAATTAATTTAACCGAGAACTATGGCGAAATACGAAACTTACTACTAGAAAGTATTTGATAAAAATCTTTTGTCTAGAAACTCGTACGATTCGAAACGATATTTCATCTCATAAAATCCGATGATTTCAACATGGAAAAGATTCCGTTACATACAGGAACGTTGTATATTACTTCTTTCTCATAAAATGTGACCCAAGTGTGCTACATCATTATTATTGCCATGACACATATTGCACCAGCATTTATAGCCCATTGTTGAGAGAGAAATTTCTTTTACGGTAAACAACATCAAACAGCACTCAAGATTACTATCAGCTAAATGGAAAACTATCAAGCTATATATATATAAAGGGGATGAATGTGTAACTGTAAGGCTCACAAAGGGTGACTTAAAAATAATAAAACATTACATGATAGATGACCTGTAGACATTTCCGGAAAAACTCCGAGCGTGAAAATACTTGCAGAAATAGTTATACGTGATATATGACCGGGCCCTTCATTAATCCATAAAGTATAACCTCGCAGAAATGTTACGTTATGTGTGGGAGATGGAATTTATACTGTTCTCAGATATGTACGGAATTTCTCGGGTAACATATTGCTTTTTTTATTTTGTCGTTATCAAAATTAATCTCTGTTTCTCTTCTGTGTGAGAAGTTGTTTGGGCTGCCTCGTAACATTTGTACATGTTAGTAGACTAAGAAACAATTGTACGAGTGTTATATAATTAGAATTAATATTTTGACTGCTTAATTAATGTAGTTTGTTTTATTTGTGCTTTTGTTAACTATTTATTTTTGGTGAAAGCTAAATATAACAAAAATGGGGTAAATAAAAGATTTCTTAGTAAGAATTGTATGAAGACACTTCGTAAAATTTGTAATGAGCAATTTTTACATTTGTAAATTTCAGCAACGTAAGAAACACTTTTTAAAGTATTAATGAACGTTTAATTAATATTCTTCACTTTATTTGTACTTTAGTAAAATATTTATATATATATATATATATATATAAGAGAAAAATGATAAATAAAATATTACTCAGTAAGAAATTTACGAATACACTTCGTAAAATTTGTAATGAGTAATTTGCATATTTGTAAATTTTAACAAGATAAGAAACCATTATAACAGTGTTAAAGGGAAAAAGAATACTCCGATCGTTTGATTAATATCATTTAATTTGTTTGTGCTTCCATAAAACATTTATATATAGTAAGCATAAAATATAACGTAAAATGAGTAATCCAAACATTACTCAAAATTTACAAGACGCTTCATAAAATTTGTAAGGAGTAATTTGTACATTAGTAAATTTTAACAAAGAAAATATTATAACAATGTTTCCAGAATGAATGATACTTGGAACGTTTAATTAATATAGTTTATTTTACTTGTGCTTTAATAAAGCATTTATTCAAAGCGACCGCAATACATGACAAAAAATGGGTAAATTAAACATTGCTCATTCGAAATTTTACGAAGCTGCTTCGTAAAATTTGTACTGAGTGATTTTTACATATGTACATTTAAACGATGTAAGAAACAATAATAAAAGCGTTACATTAATAGAGATGATAGTAGGTAAGCTTAATTAATAGTATTTTATTTGTGCTTTAGTAAAATATTTATTTACTGGGAGCGTAAAATATAGCAAAAAGGGGGTAAAATCAACATTACTCAGTAAAAATTTTACGAAAACACTTTGTAAAAATCGTAATGAATAATTTGTACATATGTTGATTTTAATAGAGTAAGAAACAGTTATAACCGTGTTACATAAATAAATGATACTTGGAACATTTAATTACTATTCGTAATGAGTAATTTGTACATTTGTACATTCTAACAAAACAGAAACAATTATAAAAATATTACACGAATAGAGATGATATTTGGAATATTTAATTATTATTGTTTATTTTATTTGTGCTGTACAACATATTTATTGATAGAGAGCCTAAAATTCAATGTAGAATTGGTAAATTAAACACTACTCATTAGAGATCTTACGAAAGCAATTCATAAAATTTGTAATGAGTATGTAGTATGAGGCGCCTTTAGCTAGAGGGTATGCCTGTTATTAACATATTTAACGAAGACGGTTTACAAAAGTCATGCATTTGAAAGTTAAGGATATGCCATGGGATAAATAATGAATTTTATTTAATTTAGACTTTAAAATAGACTTTATAATCTCTTAGACTTTATTACTTAATTTTGAAGAAGTCTAGTTTTTACACATTTTACGAAGGCGCTTTGAAAAACTCGTGCATTTAAAATTTAAGGTTATGGCATAGGATAAATATTGGATTTTGTTGAATTTAGAGTTTACAATCGACTTTACATTACACGGCTGGCTACACCAACATGCTACACCAAACAGCAGGAAATTTGCATCATGCGTATACCGCGATGGAATATGCAAATAACGATTGCAGCGCACGAGCACATTATGGACAACTGAAGGGCTCCTGATAAACTGTATATAAACAGAGGACATATAGACTATTTGAAATACGTGAATTGTGCTCATGTGCGATTGTTTTGTGTGTGCAGCTTCAGTATACCTAGGAGAAATACACGAGCATCATTCGAGCACGTTCCAGAATTTGACCGAGGCAGAATCGTTGCATACAGAGATTGCGAATTATCATTCCTCGAAATCGGTCCTCGTGTCGGACGTAGCCAAGCCACAGTCATGCGAATATGGAATCAGTGGATGCCGGAGGGAACGACTTACCGACATAAGGTATTGCAACCGCCTCATCGCACTACTCCACGGGAAGACAGGCATATTGTGTGAACGGCACTGATGGAGCGTAGTGCCACATCCGCAACCATAGCACAACTAATACAGTCTGTAACACAACAATCGGTGTCCATACGAAAAATACGATGACGTTTGCAGCACAGTGGACTGTACGATAGGTGTCCATTGCTTCGCTTACCTTTGACTTTAAATCACAGGCGTTTGTGTTTGCAATGGTGCACTGAACAGCGTAGATGGAATTCCGAATGGCATGGCATTGTGTTTTCAGACGCATGGCATGGCATGGCATGGCATTGTGTTTTCACGCTTTGCCTGCAACACCATGATAGCCAGATTAGAGTTTTGGAGACACCATCGAGACAGGCTGCTCAACTGTTGCGTTGTGCATCGTCATACTGGTCCTGCATCCGGTGTTATGGTTTGGGGTGGTATTCGATTCCACTCCCGCACCTCTCTAGTACGCATTACTGGTGCACTTACCAATCAGCGCTATATCTCTGAGATTTTGAAGCATCTTCTCCTTCCTTACCTTCAGGGCTTGCCTGCGGCCATGTTTAAACAGGATAATACGCGACAATATGTTGCACGAATTGTTAAGTTTTCCTCTCGGACCACCAGATCACATTGTTACCCTGGTCTGTCTGTTCTCAAAATGTATTGTCCATCGAGCATGCCTGGTAAATGATTGGACTTTCCTAGCCCGGCATGCCGCACCCGTCGGTAAAACACATGAACTTTGACTACGTGTTGGCAGCATGGGCTGCCATTCCTGAACACCACATCCAAAGCCTCTTTCAGTCAATGCCGTGACGTGTCGCAGTGCTTATTAGCAGACGTGGAGGCAACACTCATTTCTCATTTTCTCGTCTTCTTCACTTCAAAGAGGGCTGTATTTCTAATCAATTATCATTGATACTATCTGTGATCTCTGGAAAAAAGTTTGCCTTTGACATCTCTTGTCCTTCTCGGTGTTGCATTTTGGATCGCCATCAGTGTATCTTAGACTTTAGTACTGAATTTTGAAAAAGTCTATACATTACAAATTTTATGAAGGCGCTCTGCAAATTTCTTGCTTTTAAAAGTTAAGGATGTGATATGCGTAATTATTCATTTAAAAAAAATTATATTTGGTAACTCAAAAAAAAAAGATGCATTTGATTGATTGTGATATTAATGAAAATATGTAAAAACACTTTTAATGTAGTTTATTGAACAGTGTTTTTAACTCCTTGTAGCTCATGAGGAATATTTTGCAAATAATTTCCTAAATTATTCCTTTATTAAGTATAACATGCATTGTATGGCAAATGGTATTGTTCAAATTTCATACCATAGAAAAATTACCACAAAATTTTAAACATTCCACTCTCAAGAAATAAGATTTCCATGGGGATGCATCTTTAAGAACATTTCCTTCAATTGGTTGGCGTTAATAGCATTGCAATTATCTAAGCCTAAAATTTAATGCTGACTCCGAATACCGTTTAGCACCCACGAAAATCCTGAAGATTAACCTAACAAAATTAAGAAAATAAAGAGATCAAAGTCATACATTGCATTTGGGAAGAAAATTTCTTTAAAAAAAAGAGAAGGAAACTGGTGTAACTTTATTGAATACTTCAAACTCTTCAATTCGTGTTAAAATTTAGGCCTAAAAGGGAATGATTGGGCAGATTCCTTCCAGAATTAAATATTTTCCATCTAAAAATTAGCACTTACATTTAAGTGGCGAGAATTTAAGAATTTAAGATGTGTAACTGCTGTATATAATTTCTATACCTCTAAAATAAAAAATATTAAAAAAATTAACATAGATCTATGCAAAGAAGAAAAAAACTGTACGTAAGATTTTATGGACGTCATGCATTTAAAAAAATCTCTTTTAATAGATACTAATTAATCAATATGCTTTTCAAAGATTATTTTTCTTTGCTCTTAAACATTTTCTTTAATTTAAAGTTTCTAAAAATATAAACCTAAATGAGATAAATTAAAATGTTTTCCAAAAAAACATTAAAGGCGAAATGGCATTTTTTCTGTTCCTTATAAGTGTAAATTTAATCAAGCCAATTACTGTTATTGGTACATATTAAAACAATTTTAACTATACATCATTACAATTCTGAAAAAAATTATTAACTTTAAGCTTTAATAAAAATAACTAACAGTGATCGTGTGTTCGTAAATATAAAAATTGTGAGTTATTAGTTCAGTTGAGCAACATCAAATAACCAAGTATAACATTAAGAGATCAAAAGCAATTATCCAGTAACATTTTGCTTGCCTTAAAATCATACACTACATAATTTCACATTATCATATTTAAGTAGAAATATTTGTCATCTTTCACACATTTTATGTTACCTTAAAAATTATGGTTATCTATATTGCTAGTAAAGTTTTGGGATGACAAAAATTCAACAAATGGCAATTAGCATGTCAGTGCATGCTCAAATTCTGTAAAAAATGATAAGTATGAGCTAAGGAATCATGCACAGTATTATAGTTTTAATGAAATGTCTTTGAAGTTCTAACACCGATGCAATATGTAAACAAATAAATGAAACTGCCATTTTGAAGAGGATTCATCTCTATTTTTTAAAATAATTTTATGAAAAGCAAAAAACTATAACTCATGCACCTTCATGTATTATTAGTTAGACTAATTTTAGTATTTATTATGATTATAAGGCATCAGTCCTGATGCAAAAATATACTTTGTTAATATTTTTTTAACTTGGGGGGGGCAGAAAGATTGGAGAAAAGTGGAGATGATTCATTTTCAAAATGACCGATTCAAATACACTCTTAATAATTTAGCAGTATGGACGAAAAGACAAATGGGATACTAGGGATGTAAGCGGATTCACATGTATTTTATATTATTCTGTCTAAATAAAAAGTATATCCAAGAAAAGTGATAACCCAATAATCACGGTGTCATATTTATTTTATTATATAGTCGTTAGAACAGTATTCAAATTTTGTGTGCATATATATATATATATATATATATATATATATCTTATTAATAAAAGAG